>JAQZBX010032428.1:0-25856 GCA_029593785.1 Cabassous unicinctus
TTTTTTTTTTTTTTTTCTTTGTTAGTCTTGCTAAAGTCAATTTTATTGATTTTCTCAAAGAAATAACTTTTGGTTTGGTTGTTTTTCTCTACCTTTTTTTTTCTCCGTTTCATTTATTTTTGCTCTAATCTTTGTTATTTCTTTCTTTCTGCATACTTTGAGATTGATTTGCTGTTCTTCTAGTTTCTCTAGTTGTTCAGTTAGCTCTTTCATTTTTGCTCTTTCTTCTTTTTTAACATAGCCATTTAGGCTATAAATTTAGGCCTATAAATTTAAGCTATAAATTTAGGGCTACAAAATTCCCTTCAGTACTGCCTTCACTGTATCCCATAGTTTTGATATGCTTTGTTCTCATTTTCATTTGTATTGAACTATCTACTAATATCTCTTGCAATGTCTTCTTTGACCCACTGATTATTTAAGAGTATGTTCTTTAACCTCCATATATTTTCAAATTTTCCACTTTCCTAACTATTGTTGATTTCCAGCTTCATTCCATTATAATCAGAAGAGGTGCTTTGTATAATTTTAGTCTTCTTGGATTTATTGAGATCTGTGTTGTGGCCAACATGTGTTCTATCTTGGAGAAAGATCCACGAGCACTTGAGAAGAATGTTAACCTGCTGATCTGGGGTGTAGTGTTCTTTATATGTCTGTTAGGTCCAGCTCATTTATTATATTGTTCAAGTTCTCTGTTTCCTTGTTGATCTTCTATTTGTTCTATCTATTGATGTAAGTGGCATGTTAAAGTCTCCTACTATTATTGTAGAGACATCTATTTCTCCTTTGAGCTTTGCTAGAGTCTGCCTCATATATTTTGGGGCACCCTGGTTAGATGCATAGATATTTCTGCGTGTTGTTACTTCCTGGTGGATTGTCTCTTTTATTAATAAAAATGGCCTTATATATCTCATCTCTTTTTTTTCGCATTTAAAGTCTGTTTTGTCAGACACCAGTATAGCTACTCCTGCTCTCTTTTGGTTACTATTTGTGTGAAATATCTTCCTCTACTTTTCACTTTCGTATATTTGCATCCTTGGGTCTAAGGTAAGTCTCCTGTAGACAGTATATGGATGGTTCATGTTTCCTTATCCATTCTGTTAGCCTATGTCTCTTTATTGGGGGTTTAATCCAATATTACTTTATTATTACTGTAAAGGCATTACCTAATTCAGCCATTTTATCCTTTGGCTTCCATATGTCATATCTTATTTTTGTCAATCTTTTTCACCTTTTTGGATTTCTGATATTCTTCACTTCTACCCTCTCCTCCAAATCTCTTTCTCTTGTTTTTTCCTTTTCTGGCTGCAAAACTCTCTTTAGTGATTCCAGCATGGCTAAATTCTTGTTTATGAACTCTCTTAGCCTTTGTTTATCTGTGAATATTTTAAGCTCACCATCATATTTGAAGGACAGTTTTGCTGGTTAAAGAATTCTTGGCTGGCAGTTTTTCCTCTTTCAGTACCATAATTATATCATACCACTGCCTACTTGCCTCCATGGTTTCTGAAGAGAAGTCCGCACTAAGACATATTAGATTCCCTTGTATGAGATGTTTTTCTTTTGTCTTGCTGCTTTCAGAATTTTCTATTTATCTTTGGCATTTGGCATTCTGTGTATTATGTGTCTTGGGGTAGGTCTTTTTGTATTTATTCTAATTAGTGTACTCTGTACTTCCTGGACATGTATATTCATGTTTTTTGTTTTTTCTTTAACAGAGTTGGGAAGTTTTCAGCCGTTATTTCCTCAAATACTCTTTCTGCCCCTTTTCCTTCTCATCTTCTGGAACTCCCATAACACATATGTTGGTGCACTTCATGTTATCACCCAACTCCCTGAGTCCCTGCACAATTTTTCCTTCTTTTCTCTCTCTGTTCTTCTTTCTCTCAATCTCAGTTGTTCTTTCCTCTGTATCACTGATTTTTTCTTCCATTATTTCAAATCTGCTGTCGTGTGCCTTAATTGTATGTTTTAATTTTTTTTTTAATTTTAAAGAACCTTTAGATTACACAAATGTTACATAAAAATAGAAGGGATTCCCATATGCCCCACTCCTTCCCCCTCCCACACTTAACCACATCAACAACATCCCTCATTAGTGTGGTACATTTGTTACAATTGATGAACACATATTAAAGCATTGCTACTAACCATGGATTACAGTTTACACTCTGCTCCACACAATTTTTTAGGTTATGAAAAAATATATAATGGCCTGTATCCATCATTGCAATATCATGCAGGACAAATGCAATGTTCCAAAAATGCCCCTATATTACACCTATTCTTCCCTCCCCCATCCTTCAGAACCTCTGGTGGCCATTGCCTTTATAGCAATGATAAGAGTACTTCCATTGCTATAATAATAACAAGTCTATAGTAGAATAATAAGAAGTCTACTTTAGTCCATTGTTCATTTCCTTATCTTGAGCATTTTGGGATGGTGATGCCCACTCTGCTTCTAATTGAGAGGGAGGTCATTCCAGAGGTTATGCTTATGCAAGTCTCAGCAGGATCTCTTTGACTGCCACAGTAAACAGTGCCTCAAATAGGTGGGCTCCTGAGTGCTCTCGGGACATCCAGAAACTATAAGCAGAGCAGACAGTTCAGGAAATGGCACTCTGTCAGTGGAACTTACTTTGGAATTTATGCTCCCCAGTGTAACAAAGTTAGACTCATTTTTATGTTCTCTACACATGGCTCATCTGCCCATTTATTTGAACCTATAATTAGCACTATACTTAATAAATATATGTCCCAGAGACTTAAATCTTTGATCTGTCCATGTGCCACTTGAGCCCTGAATTTCAGCAGAGTTGCAACACCTACTCACCAGTTCATTGGACTTACCCATGACAACTAACAAGGAAATGATGATAGACAATGCCCATCCCAAGGAACAGAGAGTGTCTGCAACTGCAAGCAAGATAGTTCCATCCATCTGCCCCATGGGATCTAAGCTCCCTGTCTATTGTATTTTAATCTCACTTCTTGAGTCTTTCTCTGTTGTTTTTCTATCCAAGATTTCAAAATTTTCTTTGTACTCACACCGTGTCTTCTTAATGTCTTTTATTTCTTTAGCCATGTTGTCCATCAATTCCATGAGTTGATTTAGGATATTTGTATGAACCTCATTGATTAGCTGTTTCAAGTCCTGTGACTCATCTGGAGCTTTGACTTATTCCTTTGCCTAAGTCATATCTTACTTTTTCTTTGTATGGCTTGTAATTTTTGCTGATGTCTACGCATCTGATTCTAATGCTGAGTTTACTCTGATGTTAAATTTCTTTCTCTTGCCTAGGGATTTACTGTTAAGTAGCTCTGTGCTACCACTGTTCTTTGACTCTTGGTTCAACTTATTCTAGATATTTAGGAATGCTCCTGTTTAATTGCTCAAACCAGTAATGCTAAGCACCCAGTAATGGGGTGCATGCAAGTTTTCAAGGGCCTTGGAGAGGGTGGCGGTAAAGGTACCTGCTTGTCTCTTGTTTATTTATTAGTTATCTTTTTCATGTACTTTCATAGTCTGGTCAGCAGATGGCACTCTTGGGCAGACATTTCAGCTCAGACCCCAGGTGCTAGGGGGAATGCATTCAGTGTAACTCCTCAGGTGGGTGGGCAGTGCAGAAGCAATATCATCAGGGCTGGCCAACCCTCACAAACAAACTTTCTCAGAAGCTGTTCTTCACCCTTGGCTGGCCATACCTTCCCTCTGCCTCTCCAGAAACCAGCCTGGGGCAGTAGGAAGGGTGTTTGAGAAGGCAAATTATGTTTAGCTCTCTGCAGGTGCTCATATCAAACAATGTCCAATCCCTCCAAATGCAGCAGACCAAATTCACTGGCCAAAATATGAATTTGCTGTAGGCTGTGTCCCTCCTTCTCCTCCTTTGGGAACAAGACCCCTGCAACCCCCTTAGTCTGCAGCCACTGCAGTCCACAGCTGCTGCAGTCTGCAGACTGCTATTTGCTCCGTATGTGGTGGGAAAGGTGCCCACTGCTGCATTTGCAGCTCTACTCATGGGATTTTCAGCCAGTTGAGACTCCTTTCCTTCACCCCTCTCTCTTCTGGTTGGTGTCTCACCTTCCTCTGGTGTCCTGAGTTCCAGATCAGCCCTCCATACAGTCTCCATCTGCCCTCTATCTATTTTTTTCTGGTAGAGAAGTGATACCTCTACCTCTCTAGTCCTCCATCTTCCCAGAAGTATCGGAAGATGCATCTTGATTTCAGAAAAGTCAAGTATATCGTTAATTTGAAATGAGGGAATATGGCACATCATTGAGTGAAAATACCTTAGGGAACAATATCATCTATTGCCCTTGCTTAGACACTGCAGCTAGAAGGAAGCACAACTGTGGGTTTACAAAAAATTTTGGCAATCGGGTGATAGACATGATATATTGAATGTAATGGAAAATATTCCAAGAAGAAAACTCAGTTTTTACTAGGCTGATAAACACATCTTAAAGCAATCACCATTATGCCCATGTTTCTGTGATTATTATCTGAAGTTTCTAGACATTTTGCTGCTTTCCTTATTAACATGGGTCACCTAAACCTCACAACCTTGTACTATCCCAAGTAACTTACTGATTGTACATCTCAGTCCTTTCCACTCTTCTGGACAAATGCATCTGCTATTCTCCTAGGTTACCTCATTTTTACAGAACTTCTCAGGGATGCTTGACGTGGAGGTTAAATGTCCTAAAGAAACAAAAAATAACAGAATAGTATATGACCTGGCTGATTAGTTTCTTATTTACAGTTGTGAACATTTAATTTCTATATGTAAAACCATTACTTTGAGTATCATTGCTGAGAAATATCCTCTGTATATCATTATCAACAAAAATATACACTGAGAATCTACACAGGGTGCACATTAATTGCTAGATGTCACAGTTACAAAGAAAACCAAAACAACCATATTTGAAAGATACACACAACACCTAAACCTAAGAAATTAGAATTCCCTTAGGGAAAGAGGAGATTATATAGATGACATAGATAGTTAGGTAGGTAGACAGATAGACAGATGGACAGAGAGAGACATAGAGAGAAAGAGAAAGAGATAGAACAGATTAGCATGCAGATTTAGAAGTACTATAAGAAATCAAAGGAGGAAAGTAGAGGACAGAGATAGCCTAGCTAGAGAATACTTTCTAGAAAAGGTGGTATTTGAATTGTGTTTTAACAGTAATTCTGGAAAGGCTAGATGAAAATAGGTAGAGAGGATACAAAATGCAAAAATCACAAAAACATAGAAAGTTCTGATGTGTCTAAGGAATAGAGTAATGTTGGACATATCAGGAGCATTGGTTCTAGGACATGAACTGGATTGGTGGGGCTTTATAGACCAAGCCAAGGAGAGTTAATACTGCAGAAACTTAGAGAGGTCTTAAAATGAGAGAGAAATGTTATAAGGATTTTTTACTGAAGTACCTTAAGCAGTATGGGAGGAAGTGAATGAAGCTAGGAGGCAAGGAAGATTAATTAAAGACCCAAACTAAGGAAATGGTTCTAGAAAGTTAGGTGTCAATAGATTCAGGGGGCATATCAGGGATAGGATTATTACAATCTAGTGATTAGTTATTTTCAGTGGGGGACACAAGTCTCTAAATTGGATAACAGGATGGATGGTAAACAGATTAAGCTTAAGAATATAGGAAGAAGAGTTCCAATTCCAATAATGATGCAGTAGTTTGTACCATATTAACCCTCCCACAGATAGCAATCTTGAACTCTGGCATATACATTCTTTCCAGTAAGGAACTACCTAGTCTCTGTGGCAAGGTTATCTGAACCATGAATGGAAAGCCAGTCTTAAGAAATTAATTTGTCAGCCAAAACTATTTGGAGCTATAAAAGCAAATCTAAATTGATAGTGGATAGCCAAGAATTGAATCATATAAAAGGGAAGCTCAAAGTCTGCATGAAACTTGCCCCAAATATGGATGGGTGGAAGAAATAGAACATCAGGGACCCATGGGACAATATTAAACAGTCTAACATATATACACTTGGACTCTCAGAAAAGGAGATGAGAAGTGATAGGGTATGTTTTAATTTTCCAAAGGGCTTCCAATGCTCAGTACCAGAAATCTGTTAGCCTTTATAATGGGGATTTATATGGAGTAAAAGCGTACAGTTCCAAGGTCATGTAAAGTTCAACTCAAGGCACCATAAAAGGTGCTTTTGGTGAAGAAGTACACCAAAGTCAGCTGCCAGGTGTTGAAGCAAGATGACAGGTGATCTCTTCCCAAATTCAGCTGTAAGCTATCAGGCAAATGTTTCATCTCTCCCTAGGGTCTTAGTTGTTTGAGCCTCGTCACATGGCAGGATCAAAAATGGCAGACCTCTATCTTCCTGTGTCTGTCTGAGTGTCCACTTACATCAGATCCAGCAAGGGGGTGAGGACTCAACCTGAGTCACACCACTGACATAGTCAAATCAAATCTTATCAAATAATCTTATCAAATAATATAATCAAAGACCCCTCTGCTGAATTTAATGCAATCAAAGGGTATCACACCTAAAGGAATAGATTAGTTTACAAACATAATCGTTCTTTTTGGGGATTAATAAAATAATTTCAAACTGCCACAGGGTAGATGAAATATTTGAGGAAATAGTGGTCAAAATCCCCCAAATTTGGTCAAGAAATTTTACTTATAGTTCCAAGAAAATAAGCAAAGTGCAAGTAAAATAAACACAAGGAAAACCATACTTAGGCACATCATGGTCATAGTGTTGAAACTCAAAGATAAAGAGAAACTTCTATAAGGCACCAAAAGTGGGAAAATTATATACAGGGGAATAATTATATGAATGATGCTTAATTTCTCATCAGAAACAATAGGGGCTAGAAGACAATTCAATATCTTCTTTAATGTGTTGAGATAGAGAAATTGCCAAACCAGAATTCAATATTCATTGACGATATCCTTCAAAAATGAAGACAACATAAAAATATTTTCAGATAAAAATTAA
Source organism: Cabassous unicinctus (assembly GCA_029593785.1). Taxonomy (NCBI): domain Eukaryota; kingdom Metazoa; phylum Chordata; class Mammalia; order Cingulata; family Chlamyphoridae; genus Cabassous; species Cabassous unicinctus. Next base: position 6,989 of record JAQZBX010032428.1, read on the forward strand.
GAAATTTTGTCACCAGCAGACCTGAACTAAAAAAAAAAAAAAAAAAAAAAAAAAAAGGAGTTTAAAAGAAGTGTTTCAGGTTTAAAGGACATGATACCAGATGGAAACTTTGATCCACAGGAGGAATAGAGAGCACCTGAAAAGGAAAATATGTGGGCAAATATAATTTTTTTTTTCTCTTAATTCTCTAAAAGACAATTTACAATGTGAAGTAAAAGTTAAAACAAGGTAGTCAGGTTTATAGTGCATGTGGATGTAAATATGTGACAACAATAGAGCAAATCATGGGGAATAAATAGCACTGTACTCTTGTAAAGGTCTTACATTTTATGTGAAGTCTTATACAATATTAAATCTAAGTGTACTGTGATAAGTTAGAATACATATTCTCAAGTTCTTAAAGTTATCACTAAGAAATTATAAAGAAATACAGGTGAAAAGCCAATAAAAGATTTAAAATGGAACTCTAAAAATGTTTGACTATCCCCCCAAAAAGTCAGAAAAAGAATAAGAACCATATGGATAAATAGAGAACAAAGAGTAAAATGTTAAACCCAGTATCTATACTTACATTTAATGTAAATGGACTAAACACTCAAATTAAAAAGCAGAACCTGTCAGACTTGATGAAAAAGCTATACCCAACCATATGTTATCCAGGTGATATGCACTTTAACCATAAAGATGCAGATAGGTTGAAAGTAAAAGGATAGGAAAAGATATATTATAAAAACAGAAGCTTATGGAAGCTTTATATCAAAGTATACCTCATGACAAAAAATATCTCCAGAGATCAAGAGGAATATTTCATAACAATAAAAGGGCTAAGGCATCAAGAATACATCATAAATGTATGTAATCCTGTTGTAGTTTGAGACTGTATGTACCCCAGATAATCATGTTCTTAAAGCTAGTTCATTCCTACAATAGGTGTGAACCTATTGTGGGTTTTTAATTAGGTTACTTCAATTAACGGCCTTTTGATTGGGTTACTTCAATCAAGGCATGGCTCAGCATGGCCTAGGGTTGGTCTTAATCCTCATACTACGGTGCTTTATAAAAAGGATGAACACAGAGAGAGAGCCACAGAAGAAGGAAGCTGAAGCCAAGAAAGACTGGAGAAGAAGGGAGAGCACAGCAGACACCACCTTGTGTCATGCCATGTGACAGAAGAGTCCAGGAATCACTGGCAGCAAGTCTTCAGGAATAAAGCATAGCCTGATAATGCCTCATTTAGAAATTTTTCTGAGCCTCAGAACTATAAGTTTGTATGTTAATAAATCCCCATTGTAAAAGCCAACACAATTCTGGTTGTGTTAGTGCTATTACTTTCAAGAGCTTAGCAGACTAAAACTTCTAATTACAGAACTTCACAATACATGAAGCAAAAAACTGGCCAAACCAAAGGAAGCAATAGAGAAATCTATACTCATAGTTAGAGATCTTAATCACCAAAGATTGATTCTTAAAATTTTAATAAAATTGATAAAATAATTTCTAAGAATAGAAAGGCAAAGATAGAGAGAGAACTCAAATTACAAAGACCAGGAATTACAGGGGGGATATCATTGCAGAACCAACAGATATTAAATGGATTTTAAGAGACTGTTATGAACAACTTAATGCTAATAAAGTTTACAACTTAGATGAAATGGACAAATTACTTCAAATACTTGAAAAACACAACTTAACAAACTAAATAGAATTAATAGGAAATGTGACTATCTCTATATCAATTAAAGAAGTTGAATATTTAAAAAAATGAAAATAAAAACAAAAATTTTGCCAAAAGGAAATTACAGGCCAAGACAGTTTTGCTGATGAATTATGCCAAAGATTTAGGGAAGAAAAAGTACCAATCTTATACAAATTCATCCAGAAAATATAGAAATGGAGACAATTCCCAAACCATTTCATAAGGCCACAATAACTTGGCTACCAAAATCTGAGAAAGACATTACAAGAAAAGAAAATCACAAACCAATAGTCCTTATTTATACAGATGTAAAAGTCTTTAGAACTAGCAAATCAAATCTACCAATACATAAAAGGATTACACATCATGATCAAGTTTGATTTATGCCAATAATATAAGATTGGATTAAAAATAGAAAATTAACTAATATAATCTACCATGTAACAGAATAAAGGACTAAATCCATATATTCATCTCAATAGTTTCAGGGGGAAGGGGAAGAGCATCTGAAATATTTGTTAACACTCACATGAAACAAGAATTAAAAGGAATTTCCTGAAACTGATAAATTCCTAGAAACACACAAGCAGTGTACATTGATGAAAGAAGAAATTGATGAACTCAATGGACCAATCACAAGTAACAAGATTGAATTAGTCATCAAAAACCTCCCAACTAAGAAAAGCCCAGGACCAGATTGCTTCACAGGTGAATTTTACCAAACATTCCAGAAAGAACTAACACCAATTCTTCTTAAACTCTTCCAAACAATCGAAGTGGAGAGAACATTGCCTAACTCATTCTATGATGCCAACATCACCCTAATACCAAAGCCAAACAAAGACATTTGAGAAAGGAAAACTATAGACCAATCTCTCTAATGAAACTGGATACTAAAATCCTGAACAAAATACATGCTAATTGTATTAAAAAAATACATCAAATGAATTATACACCATAACCAAGTGGGTTTCATCCCTGGTATGCAAGGATGGTTCAACATAAGAAAATCAATCAATGTAATACACCACAGAAACAGATGAAAGAAAAAAAATCACATGATCATCTCTATAGATGCAGAAAAAGCATTAGACAAAATACAACACCATTTCCTGATAAAACCAATTCAAAAGATAGGAATAGAAGGAAACTTCCTCAACATGATAAAGGGTATATATGAAAAACCCACAGCTAACATCATATCCAATGGTGAAATCCTAAAAACTTCCCTGTAAGATCTGGAACAAGAAAAGTATGCCCACTGTCACTGCTCTTGGTTAACATTGTGTTAGAAGTACTTGCTCAGGCACTTTGGCAAGAAAAAGATACGAAAGACATCCAAATTGGAAAGGAAGAAGGAAAAATTTCACTCTTTGCAGATGATATACTCCTATACTTCGAAAACCCTGAGAAATCTACAAAAAACCTTCTAAAACTTATAAATGAGTTCAGCAATGTGGCAGGTTATAAGTTCAATGTGCAAAAATCAGTAGTATTTCTATACATCAATAACAAGCAATCTGAGGAGGAAGTCAAGAGAAAAATACCATTTATAATAGCAACTAAAAGAATCAAATACCTAGGAATGAATTTAACTAAAGATATAAACAACTTGTTAGCAGAAAACCACATAACACTCTTAAAGGAAATCAAAGAAGACCTAAATAAATGGAAAAATATTCCCTGTTCATGGACAGGAAGACGAAACATCATTAAGATGTCAATCCTACCCAAATTGATTTATAGGTTTACTGCCTTCCAAAAATATTATAACAGAATTTTTTACTGAATTAGAAAGTTAACTATGAAATTTATTTGGAAGGGCAATGGGCCACAAATAGACAAAGACATAATGAAAAAGAAAAATGAAATCAGAGGAATCACACTACCTGACCTTAAAACATACTTCAAAGCTACAGTGGTCAAAACTGCATGGTATTGGCACAAGGATAGACATACTGACCAATGGAACCAAATTGAGAGTTCTGATATAGATCTTCGCATATACAGTGAACCGATATTCAACAAGGCCACCAAGCCCATTGAACTGGGAGAGAATGGCCTCTTCAACAAATGGTGCTTAGAAAACTGGATATCCATATGCAAAAGATTGAGAGAGGAACACCATCTCACACCTTATACAAAAATTAACTCAAGATGGATCAAAGATCTAAATATAAGGAACAAGACCATAAAGATCTTGGAAGATAATGTAGGGAAGCATCTACAAGATTTCATATTATGAAATGATTTCATTAAATTTATACCCAAAACATAAGCAATGAAAGAAAAAAGTGGATAAATGGGACCTCTTCAAAATAAAAAAACTTTTGCACCTCAAAGGAGTTTGTCAATAAAATGAAAAGGCAGCCTACTCAATGGGAGAAAGTATTTGGTAACCATATATCTGATAACATAGATCTGATAGGGGCCTAATATTCAGCATATATAAAGAAATTCTACACCATGAAAATAAAAAGACAAATAACCCATTTAAAATATGGGCAAGTGATTTGAATAAACACTTCTCCAAAGAAGAAATACAAATGGCCAAAAAGTACATGAAAAGAAGCTCAACATCACTAGCCATTAGGGAAATGCAAATCAAAACTACAATGAGATATCATCTTGAACCCATTAGACTGGCAGTTATAAAAAAAACAGAGGACTACAAGTGTTTGAGAGGATGTGGAAGAATGGGAACACTTATCCACTACTGGTGGGAATGCAGAATGACGCAACCATTGTGAATGACAGTCTAGTGATTCCTCAGAAAGCTAACTATAGAACTGCCATATGATCCAGCAATCCCACTGCTGGATTTACATGCAGAGAATTGAAAGCAGGGACACTAACAGATATATGCACACCAATGTTCATAGCGGCATTATTCAGTATTGCCAAAAGTTGGAAGCAACCCAAATGTCCATCAATAGATGAATGGACAGCAAACTCTGGTATATACATACAATGGAATATTACTCAGCTGTAAGAAGGAATGCAGTATTAACACATGGGGTAACATGAACCTTGACGACCTTATGTTGAATGAAGCAATCCAGGCACTGAAGGACAAATATTACATGACCTCTCTGATATGAATTAAGCAAATTGAGCAGACTCACAGAGCTAGAGTCTGGAAGATAGGTTTACAGGAGTAAGAAAGGGAGTAAAGTGTTGTGAGTCAATGTCCATATGGGCAAAATCTATGATAAGTTAGAAGGGTATAGTTGTGCAGTGGTTGGGCATGACAGTGATGCAGTGATGCTATTGGGTTGGGAGGTGCTGGTCTCTGAGGTGGGGGGATGGGTTACATTGCCCATGGAACTCAGGGGTGGGTTGGGGGAGGGAGCAGATGAACTCTGGGTATTTGTGGGTATGTGGTTGAAACTACAACAGTGGGAATGTTCTTTTGGCAAATACAGCAGGGGAGGGTTACTGGTTTAGGGTGTTGGGTGTGGGGGGCATGCAGGACAGGGCACACCTGGGGCAGGCTTCTAAGGAGCATATGAGTGTTCATGCTATCATAGTGTGTTGTATCAGTGGGTGGTGTCCCACACAATAAATGAGAAGGCATTGGACTCCATCCTGGGGAATCCTGCTATGTTCTCAAATAGAGGGCCAGGAATCTCTTGAAAGCATAGGCAGTGCCTAATAGGGGAGGACAGGCCAATACATCAAGCCCTCAATATCGTTGCAAGTAACTATGAATCTTCTCCTTCAAGAAATGAAACTTGTGGTTGCCGTGGGTCCTGAGGGGAGGGGGGCAGGAATAGAATAGATGTAACATGGGGCATTTGGGGGACATTGTAATTGTTCTAAATGATCTTGCAATGATGGATACTGGCCACATTAAATTTCATCAAAATTTATAAAAGTGTATGGTCCAAAATGCAAACCACAATGTAAATTATTAACCATGCTTAGTAGCAATGTTTCAATATTTGTACATAAATTGTAACAAATGTACCATCCACAGGTAAAATGTTATTAATAGGGGAAAGGGGAAAAGGGGGAGGATGTTGGTTATATGGGAATCCCCTATATTCTGTATGTGACTTTTCCGTAACCCAAATCTTCTTTGAAAAAAAATAAGACACTTGGAAATAAATGGAAAAAAATGTCACTGTACCTAAAAGACAACAGATCTTACAGTGATGAAAGACATAATGCCAAAAAAAATTTTATTTTTTATATTTTTATTATTTCAAAACTTTTTAAAATTTTTGTATTTTATTTGTAATTTTAAAACTGTCATTATTATTTCATTTTCTTATTAATTTTACTTGGCTGTTTTGTTGGCTTCCTTTTTGAAGAAGATTTGGATCACAGTAGGGTTACAACTGTGACAGGAGAGAATCATTGGTGTGGGTTGTCAGTAATGGGGGATGCATTGGAGAAGGTTCACCTGGGCATATCTCTAAGGCATATGAATGAGTTCAAGTGTTCATGGGGCATTATCATGGTGGGTGGAGATCCACACAATATCAAAAAGAATATCAAATTCCCATCCTGGAGAGTTCTGCCACATTCTCTAATGGGGCAACAAGAATCTCTTTAGTACAGAGGTGGTGATTAGTGAAGGAGGATAGACCATTGATGGGCCCTCAATATTGATGAATGTACTTATGAATCTTTACTTTTGAAATTAAAACTTATCCTAGTATTATAGGGTGCCTAAAATTTACCTCCTGAGAGCATCCTTGTTGCTCAAATATGGCCTCTCTCTAAGCCAGACTTAGCATATAAATTCATTTCCTTCCCCACAGTGTGGGACATGACTCCTGGGGATGAACCTCCCTGGCACCAAGGCATTACTACCAAGCACCAAATAGCAATGCAACTGGAAAAAGAACTTGACCAAAAGGGGGAAAGGGTAAAGGCAAATGAGTTTATATGGCTAAGAGATTTCAAAATGAGTTGGGAGGTCATTCCAGAGGTTACGCTTATGCACATCTCAGCAGGATCTCATTGACAGCCACAGTAAATATTACCTTAAATAGCAGGGCTCCAGAGGGCTCTGGAGACATCCAGACACTATTGGCAGGGCTGAGAGCTCAGGAGTTTGGTGCCCTGCCAGTGGGCCCTACTTTGAAATTTATGCTCCCCAGTGTGACAGGGTTGGACTCAGTTGTGGTTTCTCTACACATAGCTCTTCTGCCCATTCTATTTAAATCCATAGTTAGTATTAGAGTTGATAGGTCTATATTCAAGAGACTTAAATCTTTGGGCTTTCCATGTGCCAGTTGGGCCCTGAATCTCAACAGAGTGGCAACACCTTCTCTCCAATTCATTGGATTCACAGGACAACTTACAAGGAGATGATGACGGGCAATGACCATCCCAAGGAATAAAGAGAGTCTGCAACTGCAAGCAAGGTAGTCTAATCCATCTGCCCCATAGGATCTAAGCCCCCTTTCAGTTAGAGGTGGACTGAGTATTATCATCCTAGAATCCTCAGGATTGGGGAATGAACGACAGACTATAGTAGACTTACTGGTATTTTACTATAGACTTATTGTGATTCTAGTAATTGAAGAACTTTTGTCTTTGATGTGGAGGCAGTGGCCACCAGAGGTCCTTGGTGGAAGGAAAGGGAAAAATAGGTGTAATTTGGGGCATTTTCAGGACACTGGAATTGTCAAGAATGACATTGCAATGACAGATACAGGCCATTATGTATCTTGTCATCACTTACAAAATTGTGTGGGAGAGAGTTTAAACTATAATGTAAACTATAATCTACACTTAGTGGCAATGTGTTCATCAATTGTGACACAGGTACCACACTAATGATGGATGTTATGAATGTGGGAAAGTCTGGTAGGGGGAGTGATTGGGGCATTTGAGAATCCCCTATATTTTTTATGTAACATTTATCTAAAGTGTCTTTAAAATCAATAAGTAAACAAACAAACAAATAAACAACTTGAAGATACAAAACTTGAAAAAAACCTGATAAAAAGCATCATTTTTTTAAAAACCTACCACCAACATTAAACTTACTAGCATAATATTATATTATATGTACTAAATGTTATACATATAAAGTAAGATAATATTTTTAACTCAATAGTATAATATTGAATTCTTTTTCCCAAGATTGGCTGAAACTGTTCAATATAATTGCTCTAACCACTTCTATTCAACATTGTACTGAAGCTCCTAATCAGTGCGATAGGCAGGAAAAAGAAAGGAAAGACATAAAGTTAATAAAGGAAGAAATAGAAGAATCTATTTTGCAGGTGATATCGTCATTTACACCGAAAATCCTAAGATGTCTAGAAAAAAAAGCTACTTAAATTAATAAGTGAATTTAGCAAGGTTGCATTATACAAAACTCAATGCCCTCAAATCAAATACATTTCAATATACTAGCAGCAAAAATTTGGAAACTAAAATTATAAAATCGCCATATAAATTATCACCAAAAGTCTTAAAATTCTTGGAAATTAATTTTAACAAAAATGTGCAAGACCTCATTGCCAAGACAAATTTTAAAAGATCTAAATAAAAGGAAAGATATATCAAGTTCATGAATGAAACACTCAAAATTGTTAAGATGCCTATTCTCCACAAGTTGATTACAGCCGAAATCCCAAAAAAACTTTTTTGTAAATATTACAAATGGATTTCAAATTTTTATGGAAATACAAAGAGCACAGCTATGCCAAAACAAACTTTTAAAAGAAGAACAGAGTTGGATTACTCACATTACTAATTTTAGTATTCATTATAAAGCTAGAGCATTCAAGAAAGTATGTTATAAGCATAAAGATCAATAAATTATTAAAATAGAATAAAGAGTTTAAAAATAGAAAAAGACTTCTATGGTCAGTTGATATTTTTATAAAGAAGCAAAGGCAATTCTATTGGGAAAGAAAATAATTTTCAACAAATGGTGCTAGAATAACTGGATAAACACACAACACTCAAAGCTCAATTTGAGATGGACCATAGACCGAAAAGCAAAGCTAAAACTATTAGGCTTCTCTAAGAAAACAGGAGAATATCTTTGCAACTTTGGGAGAGGCCATTTTTTAGGGAAGACAGGAAAGCACTGAACACAAATGAAAAAAATTTATAAGCTATACTTCATTAAAATTTAAAACTGCTGCTTATCAAAAGGCACTCTTAAGAAAACAAAAATAGAACCATACACTGGGAAAAATATTTTGCATTACATTTAAGTAATGAAGGAATTATATCCAGGATACATAAAGAATACAAATTAAAATAAGAATACAAACAGTCCAATTTTTTCTATGGCCACAAAAGACTTGAACAGATACTTCATAAAAGAAGAAAATGACCAACAAGCACATGAAAATACTCAGCACCTCTAGTCATCAGAGAAAAGCAAATTAAACCCACAATGAAATATCACTTCAAACCCTTTTAAAAAAATTGATGATGGAAAATGTTGCTGAGGATGGGGAATAACTGCAACTCTAATAAATTGTTGTTAGGCCTTTAAAATGGGAAAACCTCTTTGGGAAGCTGTATGGCAGTCTATTATAAAGTTAAGTATACACCTACATAGGATACAGAAATTTCACTCCTAGGTAATTATGCATAAAGATTGTACAAGAATATTTCTGGAACATTCTTGTGATGGGTGCTGTTGGGTACCACCTGGATCCTCTCTGTTAGGACTGAAGCACTCATTCTTCCAGCTTGTGGGAATGCTGGCAACTGAGAGTGCTTAACTGCATTCTTTTCTAAAAATTGTCCTTAACTTAAGAAAGTCACCGTGTTCAAGATCTCCATGACATATCCTATGGCTAGTCAATGTCAGGGAATGAAGCACATTCCCCAATCTTAAAGGGAGGTATAGCAGAGTGGAATTTCTGAAGATGGCTGTAATATATATTAATATAGGATATATATCTCCTATTCACCTACTCTTCAAATAATATGATGATGACATTTGTCTATTGAGAGGTGAGGTCTACATTCCCTCCCTTTGAATCTGAGTAGAACTTTGTATCTGCCTTGATGTTGTGTGACCTCCAAAGCTCCATCTTAAAAAGCAATTCATGCCCAGCCACCTAGGTACTAGGTAAAGAGAGGAATTACTTAAGAGAGGAGGCAGAGACAGGCAGCTGATCAGCAGGACACTGACAGACTGCAGGCAATCTAACAGGCCTGAGGGAAAAGGGGCAGATAGATTTTGGAAAGACTAATTAACCTAAGTAGGCAGAATCGCTCAGTGGAAGAATTTCTGCCTAGCATATATGAGGTCCCTGGTTTAGTCCCTGGCTCTACTTTGAAAAATGATCCACCAGGCTTTCAGGCATCCATCTTAAACTTTATGACAGGGAACATATAAACATTCTCTTTGCATTAGATTTTCTTGGATCTCTTTTTAAAAAAAGGTTTCCTTTTTTAAAATTTCCCTTATTTTACTCACTAAAACCCAGTTCAAAACCTTCAGAGGGCAGGCTGCAAGTTGAGTGATTGGGGAACACCAGCAGCCTGAGAAGATCCTTAGCAAACTAAGAGAGAAGGCTGTTTTTCCATGTTTATTTTTGTTTTTAATTTTTTTTCTGTCTCCTTTTTTAAAATGAGTTGCTTCTGTCTCTTTTCTTTCTCTCTTTTCTCTTTTCTTTTCCCCTCTTCTCACCATTCGAGCCTTTTAATTCATTCTCTATATTTGTTCTATTCTGTTTCTTGTTTCATTATTTTTTCCATTTTCTAATCTTATTCCTCTGTGCTTCTTACTTATGTTAATATTTCAATTACCTAGAACTTATACAGTTCCTCGCCTACCTTTAACTATTATTATTAATTTTTTTTTTTCCTCTTCCTATCTCTTTCCTTTTTCTGGTCCTAATTTTTTTTCTTTCAAGGAAACATAGACAACAACAAGGAAATAGAATAAGAGGAATAAAGTGTCAAAGTGAAAGCTTACCACACACACAAAAACAACAACAAAATAAAACCATAGAAGAGAGAGAGAGAAGCTAATCAACTGAATAAACCCATCAAGATAAGCAGATGCCTGGTCACCAACAAAAAATTACAAGCCATGCTAAGAAACAGGAAGACTTGCCCAGTCCAACGAACAAACTGAAAACTAGGAGGACTTGCAGAACATGGAACAACTAATCAGAGATGTCCAAACAAACATCACAAATCAACTTAATGAAGTGAAGAGATTAAAGATATTAAGAAGACACTGGGAGAACATACTGAAGAAATTGTAAACATAAGTAAAAAGATAACAGATATGATGGTTATGAATGGCAAAATCCAAGAAATCAAAAATACACTGGAAGCACATAACTGCAGATTTGAACAAGCAGAGGTAAGAATCAGCAATGTGAAATACAGTACATCTGAAATCAAACAGATAGTGGAACAGATAGATTAAAAAAAAATAGAAAAAATTCAGCAGGAACTTAGGGATTTGAATGACAACACAAAACACACAAACATACACATTATAGGCATCCCAGAGGGAGACGAGAAGGGAAAGGGGAAAGAAGGAGTGTTGGAGGAAATAATGGCTGAAAACATTCCAATCCTATTGAGGGAGATGGACGTACATGTCCAGGAAGCACAGTGCACCCCAAAGAGTATAAATCCTAATAGGCCTACTCCTATTAGGAGTAGGAATTTGACATATACTTTGACATATACTTGTCAAATTGTCCAATGCTCAAGACATAAAGAGAATACTGAAAGAAGCAAGAGAAAGGAGAACCATCACATACAAGGGAAGCTTAATAAGATTAAGTGCTGGTTTCTCATCTGAAACCATGGAGGCAAGAAGGCAGTGATATGATATAGTTAAAGTGCTAAAAGAAAAAAACTTTGAGCCAAGAATTCTCTATCCACCAAAGCTGGCATTCAAAAATGAGGGAGAGCTCAAAATATTCACAAACAGAAATTAAGAGAATATGTCAAAAAAAAAAAAAACCTGCCCTTCAAGAAATACTAAACGGAGTTCTGCAGGTCAAAAGGAAAAAACAAGAGAGAGAGAGAGTTAGAGGAGAGATAAGAACTAAAAAGATAAAAAGAGAAATAAAATCAACATATAGCATACATAAACCTAAAGAAAATATGGCTAATGTAAGTAATTCCTTGACAGTATTAACATTGAATATTAATGGATTAAACTCAGCAGTCAAGAGAAACATATTAGCAGAATGGATAAGGAAATATGACCCATGTATATGCTGTCTACAAGAAATCCACCTTAAACCCAGGAATGCAAGGAAGCTGAAAGTGAATGGTTGGAAAACAATGTTACAAGCAAATAACAAAAAAGGGTGGGAGTAGCTACACTAATATTGGACAAAATAGGCATTAAATGCAAAACTATTATAAGAGACAAAGAAGGACACTATATATTAATAAAAGGGATAATCTACCAAGAAGAAAGAACAATCATTAACATTTACGTACCTAACCAGGGCACATTAAAATACATGAGGCAAACACTAGAAAAACTAAGTGGAGAAATAGATGCTTCTACAATTATAGTGGAGGGCTTTAATACACCATTGTCACCATTAGACAGAACATCTTGACAGAGAATCAATAAAGAAACAAAGACTTTGAAAAATACATTAGAGGACCTGGACCTAATAGACATATACAGAACATTACACCCAAATACAACAGGATATACATTCGTCTCAAGTGCATGTGAATCATTCTCCAGGATAGACCAGACCACATGCTAGGCCACAGAACAACTCTCAATGAATTCAGAAAGATTGAAAGTATACAAAGTAATTTCTCTGAATACAATGGAATGAAGCTGGAAATCAGTAAGGTGAAGAGAACCAGATTAGGCACAAAGATATGGAAGTTAAACTACACACTTTTGGACAAACAATGGTTCAAGGAGGAAATCTCAAAAGAAATCAGTAACTACCTTGAAATGACTGAAAATTACAACAAAATGTATCAAACATATAGGATGCAGCAATAGCTGTACTGAGAGAGAAATTCATGCTATAAATGCCTATATTTAAAAAGAAGAAAGAGCTAAAATCAAAGACCTAACTGCACACCTGGAGGAATTAGAAAAAGAACAACAAACTAACCCCAAAGGAAGTAGAAAGAAAGAAATAACAAAGATTAGAGCAGAACTAAATGAAATGGAAAACAATAAATCACTAGAAAAAATAAATAAACTAAAAGCTGGTTCTTGGAGAAGAGTAATAAAATTGAAAAACCCTTAGATAGACTAACAAAGAAAGAAAGAGAGAAGATGCTAATAAAATAAGAAACAAGGAAGGCAATATCACCACTGACCCTACAGAAATGTAGAGTATCATAAGAGGATACAAGCTGGATAATTTAGAGGAAATGGACAAATTCCTAAAAACACACAACTAGGTTACACTGTCAAAAGAAGAAATTGATGAACTCAACAGACCAATCACAAGTAATGAGATAGAAATATTCATCAAAAACCACCCAACTAAGAAAAGCCCAGGTCCAGATGGCTTCACAGGTGAATTCTACCAAACATTCTGGGAAGAACTAACACCAATTCTTCTTAAACGCTTCCAAAAAATAGAAGTGGAGGGAACATTGCCTAACTCATTTTATGATGCCAACATCACCCTAATACCAAAGCCAAACAAAGACACCACAAGAAAGGAAAACTATAGACCAATCTCTCTAATGAAACCAGATGCTAAAATCCTCAACAACATACTTGCTAACTGTATTCAACAACCATCAAATGAATTAAACACCATGACCAAGTGGGTTTGATCCCTGGTATGTAAGGATGGTTCAACATAGGAAAATCAATCACTGTAATACACCACAGAAACATACTGAAAGAAAAAAAAACCACATGATCATCTCTATAGATGCAGAACAAGTATTAGACAAAATAGAGCACCCTTTCTTGATAAAAACACTACAAAAGATAGGAACAAAAGGAAAATTTTTTAACATAATAAAGGGTATATATGAAAAACACACAGCTAACATCATGTTAAATGTGCAATCCTAAAAGCTTTCCCTGTAAGACTGAGAACAAGACAAGGATGCCACTGTCACCACTTCTATTGAACATTGTGTTAGAAGTACTTGCTTGAGCACTGTATTAGTCAGCCAAAGGGGTGCTAATGCAATATACCAGAAACTGGTTGGTTTTTATAAATGGTATTTATTTGGGGTAGAAGCTTACAGTTACTGGGCCATAAAGCATAAGTGTCTTCCCTCACCAAAGTCCATTGCACATGTTGGAGCAAGGCAGCTGCTGATGTTTGCCAGGGTTCAGACTTCTTGGGTTCCTCTCTTCCTGGGGTTGTGTTTCTCTCCGGGCTCAGCTCCTCTGTTTCCTCCACAAGGTCAGCTGTAGACTATGAGGCTCTCTAGGCTTTGCCTCTCGCCACAAGGCCAGCTGTGAACCATCAGGCGAATGGCCCATCTCTTTTCCCGTAGCCTTCTCTCCTTCCTCACGACCAAGGTTGTCTGTGTGCTTACTCCCCGGGCTCCAGCATTAACATTCAGCATCAAAACTACTCCAACTCTGTCCTTTGCCATGCCTTTTATATTTGATTCCCCATCCACCAAGGGGTGGGGCTCAACACCTTACTGACATGGCCCAGTCAATGCCCTACTCATAACTTAATCATGCCCAGATAAACAGACCAGTTTACAAGCATAATCCAATATTTAGAATTCATAACTATATCAAACTGCCAAACGGCTACAAGCACTTAGGCAAGAAAAAGATATAAAAGGCATCTGAATTGGAAAGGAAGTATAAATTTCACTATTTGCACACAACATGATTCTATACATAGAAAGCCCTGAAAAATCTAGAACAAAGCTTCTAGAGCTTATAAATGAGTTTAGTAATGTCAGAGGTTATATGATCAATGTGCAAATATCAGTAGCATTTCTGTACACCAATAATGTACAATCTGAGGAGGAAATCAAGAAAAAAGTCCCTTTTACAATAGCAACTAAAAGAATCAATACCTACGAATAAATTTACCTAAAATTGTAAATGACTTATATGCAGAAAACTACACAACACTGTTAAAGGAAATCAAAGAGGACTGAATTAATGGAAGCACATTCCCTGTTCATGGATAGGAAGATTAAACGTCATTAAGATGTCTATCCTACCCAAACTGATCTACAGATTTAATACTATCCCCCCAAAATCACCACAGCGTTCTTTAATGAATTGGAAAAACTATGAAATACATTTGGAAGGGCAAGAGGCCCTGAATAGCCAAAGACATTGAAAAAGAAAAATGAAATCAGAAGAATCACACTACCTGACCTTAAAACATACTGCAAAACTACAGTGGTCAAAACTGCATGGTATTGGCACAAGGATAGACATACTGTCCAATGGAACCGAATTGAGAGTTCTGATATAGATACTCACTTAAACAGTGAACTGATATTCAACAAGGCCACCAAGCCCATTTAACCTGGAGACAATAGCCTCTTCAACAAATGGTGCTTAGAGAACTGGATATCCATATCCAAAAGAATGGGAGAGGAACACTATCTCACATCTTATCCAAAAATTAACTCAAGATGGATCAAAGATCTAAATATAAGAGCCAAGACCATAAAGACCTTGGAAGATAATGTAGGGAAGCATCTACAAGAACTTGTGTTAGGAAATGGTTTCATGAACTTTACAACCAAAGCACAAGCAATGAAAGAAAAAATAAATAAATGGGAATGTAGAATGATGTAGCCATTGTGGAGGACAGTATGGCAGTTCCTCAGAAAATTAGCTATAGAACTGTCATATGATCCAGCAATTCCACTGCTGGGTATATACCCAGAAGATCTGAAAGCAAGGACATGAACAGATAAATGCACACCAATTTCATGTTTGGCATTATTCACTATTGCCAAAAGTTGGAAGCAACCCAAATGTTCATCAACAGATAAATGGATAAGAATACTCTGGTATATACATACAATGGAATATTACTCAGCTGTAAGAAGGAATGCAGTATTAACATACGGGTTAGCATGGATTAATCTTGAGGACCTTGTGTTGAGTGAAGCAAGCCAGGCACTGAAGAACAAATATTACATGACCTCTCTGATATGAATTAAGAAAATTGAGCAGACTCACAGAGCTAGAGTCTGGAATATAGGTTTACAGGAAATAGAAAGGGAGAATAAGGTTATGAACCAACACCCTAATGAGCAAAATCTATGATAAGGTAGAAGTGTGTAGTTGTACACTGGAGTGGCATGACAGTGGTGTAATGATACTGTTGGGTTGGGCAGTGCTGGTTTGTCAGGAGGGTGGGGTGGGAAGGGTGGGTTGGACTGTCCATGGAACTAGGGGAAGGGTTGGGGGAGGGAGCAAGTGAACACTGGGGAATGAGGGGTACATGGTTGAATCTGCAATGTTGGAAATTCTCTTTTGGCAATAAGGCAAGTGAGGGTTGCTGGTTTGGGACTTTGGTTGTGTGGGGCATTCAAGACAGGGCACACCTGGGGCAGGTTCTAGGGATTGTGTAAGTGTTCATCTTGCCAGAGTGTGTTATATCAGTGGTTGGAGATGCACATAATGAGCAGCAAGGTGGTGAACTCTCAACCTGGGGAATCCTGCTATGTTCTCAAATAGAGGGGCAGGAATCTCCAGAGAGCATAGGCAGTGGTTAAAAGGGGGGGGACAGGCCAGTACATCAAGCCCTCAATGTTGTTGCAACTAACTATGAATCTTTTTCTTCAAGGAATAAAGCTTGTGATTGCTGTGGGTCCAGGGACGGGGAGGGTGGGGAGGACTAGAATAGATGTAACATGGGGCATTTTGGGGGAGTTGTAATTGTTCTACATGATCTTGCTATGATGGATACAGACCATGTTAAATTGCATCAAAGTCTACAAAGTGTATAGTCCAAAATGTAAAACATAATGTAAACCATTGACCATGGTTGGTTGCTATGTTTCAATATTTGTACATAAGTTTTAACAAACATACCATCCACATATACAATGTTATTAATGGGGGAAGGGGGAAAAGGGGGAGGATGTTGCATATATGAGAGTCCATTATATTCTGTACATGACTTTTCTGTCACCTAAAACTTCTTTGAGGAAAAAATGAAAACAGTAAAACACTGGGGGAATAAATGTAAGAAAATGACACGGTACATATAGGACAACAGATCTTACAGTGATGAAAGGCAAAATTTTTTAAACATTTTTAAGTATTTTTTCATTATTTTTTATTATCCCTAATTTTCATTTTTTTTAATTTTTAAAATTTTATTTCTTATTTTTAAAATTATCATTATTTCATTTTCTTATTAATTGTATTTGATCATTTTATTGGATTCATTTTTTATGAAGGTTTGGATCACAGAAGTGTTACAAAGTGGCAGGGGAGGATCATTGATGCAGGGTGTCATTGACGGGGTATATATGGGGGAAGCTCATCTGGGCATACATATAAGGTATATATATGTTCAGATGTTCATGGGGCATTGTCACAGTGGGTGGAGATTCACACAATAACCAAAGGAATGTCGAGTTCCCATCCTGGGGAGCTCTGCCACATTCTCCAATGGAGCAGCAAGAATCCCTGAGTACAGGGGCAATGACTAGTGAAGGTTGATAGTCCATTGATGGGGCCTTGAAAGTGATGACTGTGATTATGACCCTTTACTCTTATAATTGAAACTTAGCCTAGTATTATAGGGTACCTAAGAGTTGCCTCCTGGGAGCCTCCGTGTTGCTCAAATGTGGCCTCCTTCTAAGCCAAACTCAGCATATAAATACATTACCTTCCCCCCAGTGAGGGACATGACTCCTGGAGATGAGCCTCCCTGACACAGAAGGATTACTACTAAGCACTAACCAGCAATGCAACTGGAAAAAGCCCTTGGACAAAAGGGGGAAAGTGTAAAGACAATTGAATTTATATGACTAAGAGACTTCAAAGTGAGTTGGGAGGTCATTCCAGAGGTTACACTTATGCACGTATCAGCAGGATCTCATTAACTGCCAAAGTAGATACTACCCCAAATAGCAGGGCTTGCTAGGGCTCTTGAGACATCTATACACTGTAGTCAGGGCAGATAGCTCAGGAGTTTGGTGCCTTGCCAGTGGGCCCATCTTTGGAATTTATGCTCCCCAGGGTGACAGAGTTGGACTCAGTTGTGGTTTCCCTACACATGTCTCTTCTGTCCTTCCATTTGAACCTATAATTAGTATTAGAGTTGGTAGGTGTACGTTCAAGAGACTTAAATCTTTGGGCTGTCCATGTGCCAGCTGGGCCCTGAATCTCAACAAAGTTGCAACACGTACTCTCCAGTTCATTGGTCTCACCCAGGACAACCAACAAGGAAGTGATGATGGACAACCACCATACCAAGGAACTGAGAGAGTCTACAACTGCAAGCAAGAGAGTCCCATCTATCGGCCATATGGGACTAAAGCCCCCTCTCAATTAGAGATGGAGTGGACATCACCATCCCAGAATCCTCAGGATTGGGGAATGAACTATGGACTAAAGTAGACTTACTGGTATTCAACTATTCACTTATTGTGATTCTAGCAATGTAAGAACTTATATCATTGATGTGGAGACAGAGGCCACTGTAGATTCTGAGGGCAGGGAGAGGGAAAAACAGGTGTAATATGGGGATATTTTTGGGACTTGGAAGTTGTCCTAAATGACATTGCAATGGCAGATGGAGGCCATTATATATCTAGCTATAAACTACAGAATTGGGTGGGAGAGAGTGTAAACTGCAATGTAATCTTTAATCTATGCTTGGTGGCAATGCTCCAAAATGTTTTCTTCAATTGCAATGGATGTACCTCACTAATGAAGGATGTTGTTAATGTGGGAAAATGTGGGAGGTGTGGGGAGTGGGACATATGGGAATCCCCTATATATTTTATGTGACATTTGTATAATCTAAGTGTCTTTTTAAAAATAGAAATAAAATAATAAAATAAATGGAAGATGAAAAAAAAGTTTACCATAGTGCCTAATAGAGGATAACCACTCAATAAATTGCTGTCAATATTTAAAAAAAAAACACTTAGAAGCATTTGAATTCTAACAAAAAAAGAACAAGTTTGGAAGAAAAAAATCAGAACAATTTTTGCAGCATCTTTGTGTAATTCCATTCATATTATACCATCTCCGTAGCTTTCTGATGTGATTGTTTTGAACCAACAAGTAAACAAAAT
>JAQZBX010032429.1:0-25858 GCA_029593785.1 Cabassous unicinctus
GAATAATAATGTCTACTTTAGTCCATTTTTCATTCCCCAATCTTGAGTATTTTGGGATGGTGATGCCCACTCTGTTTTGGATTGAGAGAGGGCTTAGATCTCATGGGGCAAATGGATAGAACTGTCTTATTTGCAGTTTTTAAAATACAATATTTCTTGACACACAAAAGTAGTATTCATGCACTATTTTATTTATGTCCTCTTCTCTCATTATCTAGAGTCAATTATCATCCATAAATTCCCTCTGGGCAATGTCATCATAGATGGCAAGGATTGTGCTCCCATCATTTTTCCTAATGTCTTCTGGAACGCAATATAGAGGCATTTGTTATAAAGCAGGATTATTCTTGTCAAGATACAGTATTTCAAATAAACCTGCCCACTTGAGCTTACCTACATGAAACAGGACCAGATATTCAACTTAAAT
The DNA here is from genome assembly GCA_029593785.1 of Cabassous unicinctus. Taxonomy (NCBI): domain Eukaryota; kingdom Metazoa; phylum Chordata; class Mammalia; order Cingulata; family Chlamyphoridae; genus Cabassous; species Cabassous unicinctus. The sequence continues at coordinate 428 of JAQZBX010032429.1, forward strand.
CCTGACTTTCCTATCTAGCAAAAGAAGACAATAATATCTTGTGAGTGTTTGTGTTATTAGTTTCCTTTTTCCTTCTCCTATACGTCACTGCATGAATCACCAACAATTCTTTCCTGCCATATTCACTTATTTGTTGATAGACCATGCTAACAGATCTAGAATAGAAAATATAGATAGGGAAGGTATGCACATGAAGAGATCAATGTCATCTTCTTTATTTTTTGCATTAAAATATTTCATTCTATTAATAGAACTCTTAGGAGAATTGCTAGTTCATCATGTAGGCAAAGAGTGAACATATAACAACATTGGATGGACTCGAGGTCAGCAATGCAAGCAGGAGATGAGGGAACTTTACATGCTCCTTAGAGCTTTAAAAAGCGGAATAAAAATTTACATTTATAGTTAAATCAATTTATTGATGTGCTTTGTGCATTTACAAAATGTAAATAATGATTTATGCATGATATTGCTGTTCATTTAATTATTTTATGAGTGATTGCCTGTAATTTTCTCTTTGCCAATCTATATCAAGAATTTTCCACTTATGCATTTTGAATCAGTGAACATAATCCTTTATTTTGCAGGTGTAATTCTTGGACTTATCATAGTATATGATGAAAGAGCATGTACACTCCTGTTCATTTTATATCTTACAGCTCCCAAACCAGTGCTTGCATATAACCCATCCAAAAATATTTTGAAAGAATTAGTAAATTATAAATAAATTAAATTAGATGGCTGTGTAAATGAATAAATTAATGAAGAAGTACTATTATGAAGAAAATATGTCTTCCATTTCCTCAGGTGGATGAATTCATGTTTCAAGTACTTGCAGGAAAGACATTATGTAACTTGCATTTGCACTTTGAGGGATGAGAGCAGCCATGCAGTATTCTATCCAACCCAGGTAAGCTTTACTGAGCAAAGCAATCCCTGACACCTTCCAGTCTGCATATAAAGAAATGGTCCTAATTATTTAAAAATCTTTCAATAGTTTTAATGTTGATTTTATGCTGTCATAGTACTTGGGAAAAAAAGAGTAATAGTCAATGCCATTTTTCGTTTGCTTGGTAAAAACAATAGCACTTTGTATATTTAAGATGGAATAAATGTACATGTTCAAGGAGCATTTGCTTAATTATATTGTCAATGATTTGTATTTCATGTTTATGCATTTTTAAACATAGATTTATGAGTATACCCACTTTTAAATGCTTATAAATGTTAAATTCACAAGTAGATATTACTATATGTTATATAGATAAGGAAATTTAGGTTAAAAAAGTTTGAGAGTCTCACCTGTGCAACAAGTCAACTAAATGGCAAAACTGGGAAAATATATATATATTTCCCTAAAGGCCATAACATTTCACCTCTTTGACACTGTCATGGGGAAATTCTTGGTAGAAATCTAAAATTTATTGGTGAATGTCACACTATATATATATATAGTGAATATATATATATATATATATTCACTCCTTTTTCAAACTTACATGATGCATTGAATTGTGTACCACAGTTTGGCCATGCTTTTGGTCATGACTGCATTCTGGTGAGTGTAGACCCATTGCAAATAAGATATCTTCAAGATCTTACTGAATTTAGTGTGTGCCCCCTGCTCCCTGAATCAGTTTATTGCTTTATTCCAGATTACTAGAGTCCTTTATGGGCAGAGTAAATGTCAGATGGAGAGAGAGCCCAGAGGGCTCTGTGTTCTTTGACATGTGACAGAAAACCCAAGGACCAAAGAAAACTTGCAGCTAGACCAGAAAATGAGTCTCCTGGGGGATCACATCTCTTTGCTGATGCCTTGAATTTATACTTCTCCTAGCCTCAAAAGGGTAAGCCAATAAATTCCCATTGTTTACAAGAAGCTGTTACATAGTATTTGTATTAGCAGCTAGGAAAATACAAAACTTTGAATGCCCATTGCATTTCTAAAATGTGGTAGGAGCAGTATGATTAGAATTTATATTAATTGTTTTGATGATCTCAAACTATTAATACAAAATGAAACAGTACATAGATTAGGATGAAGCTACTTATAAATATTGAAGTAGCCATTTTTAACCAGGATGATGAGATATGTTATCAACACTTTGGCAATAAAGTTTGGCATATAATAAAAAGAAGAACAAAAAACTACTGAATGACCCATTTTTGAAGGTCCTTAAGTAAATATCTCCGTAAAGGAGCAAATGAGTCTTGCTACAGGACGTTAGTCTAAAAGTGACACTTTCCTGCTTCTAGAGGTTTGAAGAGGTTTTCTATGTTACAGGTAATTATGTTGGTCCTGATATAAAAGGGAGCCAGGGAACAAGAATTGGGCATGTGGGGACACAGCAAATTGTTTAATTAACAGTGAGAAATTGATTGTATAATATAAGCACTTCATGTGACATGTACATTCTATGGTTTCAAGTCTTCAAGGAAAGTAAAAAAAAAAATAAGTTAGCCCAGGAGAATATGTGGTGTTCTTTAGTGTTTAGTGAGTGCTTAGGGTAGGATGCTGCAATTCTTCCTGTGAAGGATGCAAAACACATGCTATTTAGTTACCACTTACAGGAACAGTGAAGACAGGGAAGGTTAGCAAGGATCTAGGTATGAGTACAACATCTGGGAAACCTTCTGGCATCTATAAGCCATATATTTTGCAAATATAAGGAACACAATCTTTTTATGTAACAGCTTATTGAAATTCTGAAATATGTTCAACTTTATTAGTAAACATAGCAGTATTTAAACAAAAGAGAAGAGCTAACACACTTCATTTTAGTCACTTGATGAGGCTATTAAATAATATATATTGACTCTTACAAATAATATCTACTTAAGTTCAAAGAAAGATATAAGAGTCATTATTCCTATTTTCTAGAACCATGAAGATTATGTAGAGAAAGTAATTAATACATGTACCAATCAATAACTTCATCACATTTTCAATAAGGTCATTATTCTTTGGAAAATTTTTGTCACTGATATATTTTAATAATACTGATAAGAAAACTTATAGTTAAAAATTCAAGGAAAACCAACAGAAATAAAAAGTGAAGATTACACCTCCTCCAGCAACTGCCCCAAAGAATGCGTTTTAAGGATTGCATTAAGATTTCCAGAGATCTTCTATTTGAATTATTTTACAAATATTAAATTAATGAGGTAAGCATTATTGAGGATATTTATTGGAGAATTCTGTCTGGGATTTCCAATTATGTCATGTACTACATGTAAGATGATCTTAAGTATTTTATAACAAAAAAGGGGGTGCTAGAGGAAATGTACCCAAATTCCACCAATTTTAAGTTATAAGAGATAATTTTAAAATATTGTAAAACACGCACCGATGGATATCAGAAAATAATTCCTTAGATCTGAGGTCATTAACGGCTGTGTGTGTGTGTGTGTGTGTGTGTGTGTATAATGTTTTGGATCTTAGTGACTTTCCAGAATTATTTCCAATACTGATGGCCCTCACATTAGGGATAAGAGAGAAACATAAGTGAAGCTTCTGAAGAATAAGAGAAGACAGGGAGTCAGAGATAGAAGATGAAATGAGAGCAGAAGGAAGAAAAGGAAGAATGAAGATAGAGGGGAAGAGAAGGTAAAGGAGCAGAATCTAAAGTAAGGAAAATGGAATGAACTAAGAATGCAATGAAGAACTGACTCCTGAGAAATGATACCTTAGATCCTCATGTTGCTCTAATGGAATGAATGACTGTAATAATATAGGGGATAATCTTGGGAGAGCAAAGATATGGCCCCAGTGGAGGAAATCCTTGCAGTATTATTCAGTTTTGACAGAGCTTCAAAAAGCTGGAAATGTGACTCATTTGAAATTCTGATGAGAATGGTATTGGAAGTAGATGATTAGATGCTGACAGGAACCAGATTGTTATGTTTCAAAAAAATACTTTGATGAAAAATACACAGTTTGGAAAAGGCTAGTGAATAAAGATAGGAAAAAATAAACTATTTAATGAATGAATCAGCATTTCAAAAATGAACCTCTTGTACAGAGGAGGCTGAGTTTATGGAAACTCAAAAAGTGCATGAAAGAGGATGGCATAACTTGGAATTTAATAGGAAACATTGGTATCAATGACCAAGGAGAGAGAAGAATTATTGGGCATTCAAATTAGCCTTAGATAGGGATAGTTACATGTACCTTAAGACTACAGATAAGATTTGTGAAAATACATGGGAATTATATTATAGTGAGATTCTTATTACAGTAAAATCTATTAGGATTTTTAAATGGATATAAAAGTATATAGATAGAATGAAGATGCTATTGAAACAAATATTTTACATTTCTGTATCAACTAAAATATAGATTATAATAGATTGTCCTTAATGGAAGTTATCACATACTGTTGGGCAAGGCTGGAAAATATAAAAATATAGAGCAATGAGGATAATGGTTTTGAATAATTCTATCTGTCCACATAGTACTTGATATGTAGGAAATAAATGGAGTGATGTTTCAGCTCTGAAACACTGTGATTAAAATGCTCCTTCAGTACTTGGAGGATGGGATGTAGCCATAAAAATGAATGGTCAATCTTTAGAATGGGGTGTAACAGTGAAATTCAGTAGGATGGGGAGTACTAAAGGAGGAATTCATCATGACGCACTATGCCATCTGAACAGACAAATGTGGCCTTTCCACGTACATTGTCATTGCTTTCTAAGTTTACTTGATCTTCCAGTGACCTAGTTTTTTTAAAAATTTTGTGCATATTACTTCCCAAATTGTAAATACAATTAGAATTACAGTATATGATATATGATTAAGTAAAGTATATAGGACAATATAAACAAATAAAATTTTGTGCTAATATCATTCATTAGTTCATTATGGTATCTAGGCTAAGGAATAATCAAAATGAAGACATAAGGCATCTAATAAAATGTCTAAGTAGGAGAGAGAGAGATTGAAGAATCAAATATGAAGATAAAAATAGTACATATTAATAATTGCTATGAAGAGATATGTGTAGCCAGCATAAATGTGATTTCAGAGAAATTCTTTTATTTGACTTCCAAATGAAATGAGAAGCAAAGGGATAGTGCTGTAAAGTAGAGATAAAATAATTTTTCTACCTGGAGGTCACATGATGGATTCAACTGCTTATAAATTAAGAGAGACTTTGATATGAGTAGCTTTCTATCACTATTCAGATTCTGTTAGATCATGAACTAATTATAAGTGTTAACATTTGGAGGATATTTCTGAAAAGTTGAGTATATAGATATTAGCTATATGAACTAAAAAAATCATCCAGGCAAAACTTTTAACTCCAGTATACATATTTTACAGCTAAGTGATAGAAATTTGTGTAAATATGAGCACAGGCTTTTGAAGATTTCATATTACTGCTAACCCTACACTAAAATTAAGGTTTGAGGCAGGGAACCTAATGAAGGATGAGGCAATATTATGTTATGTTTTACTAAGAAACAATACAGAGAATAAATTGGATAAACATGAGCTTATAAATATAGTTAAGTGAATTTCATTCCTCCTATTCACTTTCCATATTTTTTTAGGGATTACTTGCCTTTCGTTCTCCATATCCACAGCAAATTATCCTAAAAATGCCAAACTCTACCATGGTGACTGAATTCCTGCTCACAAGAGTTTTAAGTGCTATGCTATACCTACTGATGTACTTGGGAACCCTGGTAGGGAACTTTCTCATTGTCATAGTAACCACCCTCAACCAGAGTCTTCATACCCCCATGTATTTCTTCCTTAGGAATCTGTCTGGGATTGACATATGCTACATTTCTGAGCACTGTGTCCACCTCGGGAGCCCATGAAGGAGGTAGGTGAAAGGAAAACTTAGGTGGAGAGGGAAGTTTGCTCATACCGGAACAGCTGTAGTCTGCTCCAGACAAACAAGCAAGCAAGCATGACCATTCTTTATTTGCATGGTTATTCATACACTACTGTTATCACTCAAATGTTACACAGAAGGAACACAAAATGCAACTCTTCAGCATCATTTCTGCTGTGCACAGAGATTATGTGTGCTGGGCCAAAGCTAATACCTGATTCAACAGTTTGGCTGCTGTTCAAGTCTTTAAACCTTACAGTGTGTCTTTACCCTTACACAGCCACTGCCCGAGTCTTAACCCTCACATAATTTCTGTCACTGATCCCAAAGCATAAGTCATTTTCCTGCTTGACAACAGGGCAATCTCCATGGTGGGATGTGCATCTCAGTTCTTCCTCCTTTGCTGGACACTGCTCCTGCACTTGGGGGACTGCTGCTGCTCCCTTGGAGAATGTGGCAGAGCTCTCCAGGATGGGAATTCAGTATTATCTCATTTATTGAGTGATTCTCCACAACTGTGACAATGCCCCATAAACATTTGAACAACTTTATATACCTTGTATGTATATTCAGGTGAACTTCCTCCCATGCACATCCCATCCCTGACACCCCCCACCACAATCCTCTCCCACGCCAGTTGTAACCCTTCGGTGATCCAAAGCTTCTTTAAAGATGAAGGAAATACCATAGCCAAACACAATTAACAGGAAAATGATAAATTTAAATATAAGAGATAACAAACATGAAAACTTTAAAAAAATAAAAATTAAATTAAAAGTTTGGGATTTTAAAAAATGAAAAATATTTTTAAAAATTAAAAAAAAATTTTTTTGACATTTTACATTTAATCACTGCAATATCTGGTGTCCATTCTGTACCATGACACCTTCCCCCTCTCATTCCCCGGTGTCTCACTATTTTTCATTTTGTTTTCAAAGAAGTTTTAGGTCACAGCAAAGTCACAAACAGAAAACAAGAGGCTCTCATATAACCAACCTCCTCCCCCTTTCCTCACCGAGTATTAAAACCTTTTTATATGTGGATGGTAGTATTGTTATAACTGATATACAAATAGTGAAAAGCTACTAAACATTGTCAATGGTTTACAGTATGGTTTACATTTTAGACCGTACACTTTTATAAATATTGGTGATATTTACCATGTCCTGTGTCCATCACTGCAAGTTAATGAAGAACATTTCCAACTACCACTAAATACCTCCTGTTTGATCTATTCTGTTATTTCCTCCCCATCCCCCCCTGGGCCCAGGACGACCCCCTGGCTTCACTCATTGGATGACAAGATTCATAGTTACATGCAACAAGTGGTCTTGACCCACCAGTTAGTCCTCCCTACTAGGAACTGCCCTTGCTCTGGAGAGTCCCCCGTCTGTCTATTTCTGAGTGAATTGGTCATCCCAAAGTTGGGAGTCCAACTCCTTCCTGCTCATTATGTGGGTCTCCACCCACTGATACAACACATTATACAGGATGAACACTCACATACTCCCTAGATGCCTTCTCCAGGTGCACCCTGTCTTGAATGCCCCCCCCAAACAACACTCTAAACCAGTGACCCTTCCTTATCATATTGGAATAAGAGCATTTCCACCTCTGTAATTTCAACCTCATACCCACAAATCCCAAGTGTTCAACTGGTCCCTCTCCCATCTTTCCCCTCATTATCCTGGATATTCTAACCCATGCTTCCCAATCTACACACCTGTCAACCTGCACCATCAAACCCAGGAATATCACTACCCACCTGCCCAATCCCTTCAATAAGCATCTATACTCTTTCACTTTACCATAGATTATATCTGTAACTATGGAACACAACCTTCTCTTCTCTTTCTCTTTCTTGTAAACCTATCTTACAGACAACAGATCTCTGAAACTGCTCAATCTCCTTAATTCATACCAGTGAGATCATGTACTGTTCATCCTTCAATGCCTGACTTAGTTCACTCAAAATAACATCTTCAAGATTCATCCATGTTATCCCGTGTGTTAGCACTTTATTCCTCTTACAGCTGAGTAATATTCCATTTCATGTATGTACGACATTTTGTTTATGCATTCATCTATTGATGAGGACCTGGGTTGATTTCAGGTTTTGGCAATAGTGAACAATGCCGCTATGAACATTGTTGTGCATATGTCTGTTTGTGACTTTGCTTTCAAATCTTCTGGGTATATACACAGCAGTGGAATCCATGGATCATATAGAAGATCTATACTTACTTTTTTAAGGAACCACCATACTGTCCTCCACAGTGGCTGGACCATTCCACAATCCCACTAGCAATGGATGAGGGTTCAAGTTCCTTCCCATCCTCTCCAACACTTACAGCCTGCTTTTTTTTTAATAGCCGCCATTCTAATGGGTGTAAGATGATATCTCATTGTAGTTTTGATTTGCATTTCCCTAATAGCTAGGGATGTCGAGCATTTTTTCATGTGCTTTTTAGCCATTTGTATTTCTTCCTTGGAGAAGTGTCTTTTCAGGTTACTTGCTCATATTTTCAGTGGATTGTTAGTTTTTTTATATTCAATGTGTAGGATTTCTTTATATATGCAGGATATTAGGCGTCTATCAGATATGTGATTGCCAGATATTTTCTCCCATTGGGTAGGCTGCCTTTTTATTTTCTTAATAATGTCCTTTGAGGTGCAGAAGTTTTTAACTTTGAGGAGATCCCATTTATCTATATTTTCTCTTGCTGCTCATGCTTCGGGTGTGAAGTTCATGAAACCATTTCCTATTACAACGTCCTGTAGATGCTTCCCTACATTATCTTCCTAGGTCTTTATGGTCTTGGCTCTTATATTTAGATCTTTGATGCATTTTGAGTTGATTTTTGTATAAGGTGTGAGATGGTGTTTCTCTCTCATTCTTTTGGATATGTATATCCAGTTCTGCAAGCACAACTTGTTGAAGAGGCCATTCTCTCTAAACAGAGTGGACTTGGTGGCCTTGCTCAATATCAGATGACTGTATATGTGAGAATTTATTTCAGAACTCTCAATTCAGTTCCACTGGTCATTATGTCAATCTTTGTGTGAATACTATGCAGTTTTGACCACTGTAGTTTTGTAGTATGCTTTAAAGTCAGGTCGTGTGATTCCTCTGATTTCATTTTTGATTTTCAATATGTCTTTGGTGATTCAGGGTCTCTTACCCTTCCAAATAAATTTTGTAGTTAGTTTTTCCAATTCATTAAAAAATACAGTGTTGATTTTTTGGGGATTGCAGTAAGTCTGTAGATTAGTTTGGGTAGGATAGACATCTTGATGATGTTTTGTCTTCCTAACCATGATTAGGGAATATTCTTCCATTTATTTAAGTCTTCTTTGATTTCCTTTAACAGTGTTGTGTAGTTTTCTGTATATAAGTCCTTTACATCTTTAGTTATATTTATTCCTAGTTATTCTATTCTTTTAGTTACTATTGTAAATGGTATTTTTTTCTTGATTTCCTCCTCAGATTGCTCATTATTGGTGTACAGAATTGCTACAGATTTTTGAGCATTGATCTTATTGCCTGCAACTTTACTGCACTCCTTTATAGGTTCTAGTAACTTTATTGTAGATATCTCAGGGCTTTCTATGTATAAGATCATGTCATCTGCAAATAATGAGATTTTTACATCTTCTTTTCCAATTTGGATGCCTTATATATCTTTTTCTTTCCTCAGTCCTCGAGCAAGTACTTCTAACACAATGTCAAATAGGAGTGGTGTTAGTGGACATCCTTGACCTGTTCCCGATCTCAGAGGGAAGGCTTTTAGGATTTCACATTTGAAGATGATGTTAACTTTGGGTTTTCATATATACCCTTTATCATGTTCAGAAAGTTTCTTCTATTCCTATCTTTTGCACTGTTTTTATCTGGAAAGAGTGCTAAATTTTGTCGAATGTTTTTTCTGCATCTATAGAGGTGATCATGTGATTTTTTTCTTTCAATTTGTTTATGTGGTGCACTACATTGATTGATTTTCTTATGTTGAACCATCCTTGCCTACCCGGGATGAAACACACTTGGTCATGGTGTATAATTCTTTTCATATATTTTTGAATGTGATTAGCAAGTATTTGGCTGAGGATTTTAGCATCTAGGTTCATTAGAGCGATTGGTCTGTAACTTTCTTTCCTTCTGGTATCTTTGTTTGGCTTTGGTATTAGGGCAATGTTGGAATCATAGAATGAGTTACTTTTATTTTTTGGAATAGCTTAAGCAGGATTGGTGTTAGCTACATCTGTAATATTTGGTAGAATTCATCTGTGAAGCTGTCTGGTCCTGGCCTCTTCTTAATTGGGAGACTTTTGATGACTGAGTCTATCTCTATACTTGTAATTGGACTGTTGAGTTCATCAATTTCTTCTTTTATCATGTAGGTTGCTTGTGGGTTTCTAGGAATTTGTCCGTTTCCTCTAAATTATCATTCTTTTTGGCATATAATTTTTCAAAGTATCCATTTATGACACTCTATTTCTGTGGGGTTGGTAGTAATGTCCCTTCCTCATTACTTATTTTGTGTATTTGTATCTGCTCTCTCTTTTTCTTTGTTAATCTGGCTAAGGGTTTGTCAATTTTATAGATCTTCTTGAAGAACCATCTTTTGGTTTTGTTTATTTTTTCTAGTGCTTTCTTATTTTCTATTTCATTTAGTTCTACTCAAATATTTGTTATTTCCTTCTTTCTACTTCCATTGGGGTTATTTTTTTGTTGTTTTTCCAATTCCTCCAGGTGTGCAGTTAGGTCTTCAAATTTAGCTCTTTCTTCTTTTTTGACATATGCATTTATGTCTATGAATTTCCCATTTCAGTACAGTTTTGCTTCATCCCATAGGTTTTGATATGTTGTGTTGTCATTTTCATTTGTTTCTAGGTAGTTACTGATTTCTTTTGCGATTTCCTCCTTGGCCCACTCTTTGTCTAAGTGTGTGTTGTTTAACTTCCATATCTTTGTGCCTAATCTGGTTCTCTGGCCCTTAGTGATTTCCAATTTTTTTCCATTGTGGCTAGAGAAATTACTTTACAGAATCTCAATCGTTTTTAATTCATTGAGTGTTGTTTTGTGGCCTAGCATGTGGTCTATCTTGGAGTATGATCCATGTGCCATTGAGAAGATTGTATATCACACTGTATTTCCATGTAGTAATCTATATATGTCTATTAGGACCAAGTTCTCTAATATATTATTCAAAGTCTTTGTTTCTTTACTTATTCTCTGTCTAGATGTTCAGTCTCATGGTGATAAAGGTGTTTTAAAGTCCCCCACACTAATTGTAGAAGCATTTATGTCTCCACTTAGTTTTTCCAGTGTTTGCCTCATGTATTTTGCAGTGCCCTGATTAGGTGCATAAATGTTTATGATTACGCTTTCTTCTTGAAAGATACCCATTTTACTAATATATACTGTCCATCTTTTTCTCTTACAATAGTTTTGCATTTAAAGTCTATTTTGACTGATATTAGCATAGCTACTCCTGCCCTTTTTTGGTTATTGTTTGCTAGTAAAATTGTTTTCCATCCATTCACTTTCAGCCTCCTTGAATCCCTGAATCTAAGGTGGGTTTCTTGTATACAGCATATAGATAGTTCAAATTTCCTTATCCATTCTGCAAATGTGTGTCTCTTGACTGGTGAGTTTAATCCATTAACATTCAGTGTTATTACTCTCAAGGAATTTCTTACATTAGCCATATTTTCTTTCTGTTTATGTATGTCATATATTGTTGTTTTTTTCCCCTCTTTTTGTCTTTTTAGTTGTTCTTATATGCTCCTCCAATCTCTTTCTTCTGTTTTTTTTTCCTCTCCAACTGTAGAACTTCCTTTAGAATTTCTTGAAGTGCAGGATTCTTATTGGCATACTCTCTTAATTTCTGTTTATCTGTAAATAATTTGAACTCTCCATCATTTTTGAATGCCAGCTTTGCTCAATAGGGAATTTGTGGCTTTAAGTTCTTTCTTTTAGAACCTTGACTATGTCATACCACTGTTTTCTTGCCTCCATGCTTTCAGATGAGAAATCAGCACTTAATCTTATTGTGCTTCCCTTGTATGTGATGGTTCTTTTCTCTTGCTGCCTTGAGTATTTTTTCTTTGTCTTGAACATTGGACATTTTGACAAGTATATGTCTTGGAGTAGGCCTGTTGGGATTTATACTGTTTCAGGTGCTCTGTGCTTCCTGGATATGTACATCCATCTTCCTCAGTAGGGTTGGAAAATTTTCAGCCATTATTTCATTCAACACTCCTTCTGTTCCCTTTCCCTTCTATTCTCCCTCTGGGATGCTTATAATGCATATCTTTGTGAGTTTTGTTCAAATCCCTATGATACTGCTGGATTTTTTCTCTCTTTTTATCTATCTGTTGTAGTATCTGTTTGATTTCAGATGTACTGTCTTCCACATCACTAATTCTTTCCTCTGCCTGCTCAAATCTGCTGGTATGTGATTCCATCATCTTTTTGATTTCTTGGATTGTGCCATTCATCACCATAATATCTGTTATCTTTTTATGTATATTTACAATTTCATCACTATGTTCTCCCAGTGTCTTCTTAATGTCCTTAATCTCCTCCTCCACTTCATTAAATTGGTCCATGATATTTGTTTGGACAGCATGATTAGTTGTTCAATGTTCTGCATCTCTTCCTGATTTTTAGCTTGGTCATTAGATTGGTCCATGTCTTCCTGTTTCTCAGTGTGCTTTGTAATTTTTTGTTGCCCTGTGGTCATTTTATCTTGATGTGTTTATTCAGTTGATTAGTTTCTCTCTCTGCTTTAGAGTTTTATTTAGCTGGTGGTTCTCTCTGTGTGTTAAGTTTTCTCTTTGACACTTTGTTCTTCTTGTTCTATTTCCTTGCTGTTTTCTATATTCCCTTGAAGGAAAAATTTAGGGCCAGAGAAATAGAAAGAGGTAAGAAAGGAAAAAGGATATTAGTAATAATAATAAAAGTTATAAGAGGGACCATATAAGACTTAGTAAAATGAATATTTAACTCATGTAAGCAGTTTAGAATAATAGGGGAAAAAAGTGGAGTACTTACAATGGAATGGGAAACCATACAGAGAAAAATATATAGAATGATCTAAAAGGCCAGAATGATGAGGAGAGATAGAGAAAAGAAAGGGCTGAAAAGAAAAAGTTAATAAATGAAAACAGAATAGACAAGATAAAAATCAAAACCAGTCAAGTTGAGGGCTAATGAAAAAAGGTTGAATGTAAGATCCACAACAAAAAGTTGAAGAAAGAAAGATGAAGGAAGGAAAAGAGAAAGCATTGGTAAACAAAATCAATATACACAGCAAATGAGAAATCAAGGAAGAAGAAGCACAGGAAAGAAGAAACAAGCTAGCAGCACCTAATTTAAAAAGTGGGGGCGGGGGTGGAGAAAGAGGAAAGAAAAGCAAGAAACAAACAAACAAGCAAACAAAAACCAAACACACAAGCAAACAATCAAACAAAACTAAGGAAGAACACTGTTCCTTCTTGGGCCCTTGTGGAGCCTCTCAGTTTGCCTGTGTTCATCAATCAATTACCATAGGCTTTTCTGTGCAGGTTTTGAGGTGGATTTTATCAACTTAACTATGTTAAAAAAATTTTAAGTAATTTTTTTTTCTTGTTGTTTTGGAGAAATAAGGGCCCAAAAGAAGTTAGTACAAAAATAACATCTATGTTTTCGCTATTCTACCTTTTCAGCTGGGTGTTAGATATCCTGGTGAATCACTTCTCTTAGAGGAGCTGGGAATTGAACTAGGTACCACATATATTCAATACAGAAATTCCTCTACTGAGCTAACTTTCTAATTGGGTCAGTTAGCTCTTCAGACAGCTATTTAGTCACTTTCCCTTGGGAAGGTTTTACTCTCCTTTGGCAGTAGGAATCAGCAAGCTGTATGAGCAGACCCCCATTTTCCTCTCCTGTTCAGGTTGAGTTCCCTTTTGAAATTCAAATGGGACCCTGATTACTGAGTTCACCTCACTGAAATGGTTTACAAGCCTCTTCTAGACCACCACCTCCTCCCAGGGGACACTGAATAGGCTTGTGGAAATTTATTAAGGACTACCCACTCACTGGCTCCCTTAGGGGAATTGAAATTCTGATAGTTCTCAGTGTGGAAATATTAAATTGACTGAGTCCACCCTTTCTCAAGCCAAGCCTCTGTATCCCAAGGTGGTTAGGTAAATCAGACTGCCTCAGCAGATTCACCTCTCCCCTCATCCTGATGCCACTTCAACCTGGCTGGTGTGCTCCCCAAAGCTCTAAGGGGGTCCAGACAACCAAATTCACCACACCAAAATGATTTGCAATCCTCTTCTAGACCACCTGTTCCTCCCAGTGGACACTAAATAGGATTGTAGAAACTTATCAAACACTTCCTACTGCCTGACTTCTTTAGGGGAGCTGAAATTCTGATAGTGCTCAGCGCAGAACTATAAAATTGGCTGAGTCTGCCCTCTCCCAAGCCAAGCCTCCATATCCCAGGGAAGCTAGGTAAATCAGGCTTCCTCAGAAGATTCTCCTCTCCCCTCAGCCTGGTGCCACTTCAAGCCAGCTGGTGTGCTCCCCAAAGCTCTAAGGGGGTCCAGACAAGCAAACCCACAGAAAGGAAACCTCTCTCCACCCTTTGCAAAACCCTCCCACTCTCAGAGAATGCTCCATCTTGTTTGGTTGCCAGCAGGAGTCAGGGCTCACCCTAGCCCTTTGCCCTGAGGGTGGAGCTTCACCTTCTGCATGCATGATTTCCAGCTAAGGGCTAAAAATTCATGGTTTTATCTTGAGCAATCTATCTACTTGTCCAGATCCCTCTCCCTCCATGGGCTCCAAGAACAGCTCACTTGGGCAGGATTCTGTCCCCAATCAGCTGTCTTTTGCAAGAGAGATGGTGAGAACCCCCTTAAACTGATGCCATCTTGCTTCCTGCTTATATTTTTTATGTAACATTTATGTAATATAAAGCTTCTTTAAAAACAAAAAATAATTTAAAAAAACCTTTCTTAGGTTTTAAGTTCTCCAAGCAAAGATGACAAATGTGAGGCAAATATTTCCTATTTCCACCTTAAGAAACTTTCAAGTCCACCTCTCAAATGTAAAGATGATGAAATGATGAAATTAAGTATTTCTATTGCATATTTTAGATGTGTCTCCTGTATTAGGGCATATAAATCCTTATAGTCTTCCTTGAGTTTGGAGCAGCACTCTCGAATGGCTGACAAATATTTTGCTATAATGAATAAACAACTTTGCAAAACATATTTATTCTCACATATAAACACTAAAATGTTACTGTATTCAGGTTTGTAAATTGGGACATTGACTGTAGCTCATTAAAATAAGCATTGCCTCTTTTGCTACTCCTAAGACTGCTCTTATCACAGAGCACTGATAGGTTATTACCATGGAATTATAATATTTGCAAGTTATGATGATTTCTGCTTTCTTTTATTATACACCATTTGCATTAAAGTCATATGAAGTATATTCCACCATATATGAATGGACATTTATACATTATCTCTATTTGTAATTGTAGAATGTATTGTGATTGAAATGGGCAATTTTAGTTTGTGTAAATATCCTTGGACACAAATAAAATACCTAAAAAACAACAAAATGATACTCTACAACACAGTGAAAATTAATGTAAACTATGGAGTGCAATAATATATTTTCCTCAATTGTACCAAGGTACCACAGTAATGCAGGTTTTAATAATAGGTTGCTTTATGAGACCTCTATATTTTCTCTATTATTTTCCTGTAAACTTACAACTTATATAATTAAATAAAAAAGAACATTACAAAAAACTAAAAAAATAATATTGTGTAACAGTTATATATAAACAATAATATAATGTACAATCCAAATTGGTGACCAATGCCTTACAGCAAATAGTCTTCATTTCCTTTAGAATTTAGAGAGCTAATTTTGAAGTGTTTTCGTAAATGAAATGTCATAACATTTGCACACACATAATTATATAACATGGCATTCACTAAATTCTCAAAATTGGGGAATGAACAATGGACTAAAGTAGAATAATTATTATTCTACCATAGACTTATAATTATTCTACCAATGGAAGAACTCTTATCATTGATATAAAGGCAGTGGCCACCAGAGCTTCTGAGGGGAGTGAGAAGGAAGAATAATATGGGGGCATTTTCAAGACATTGTAATTGTCCTGCCTGACATTGCAATGACAGATATAGGCCATTATATATTTTGTCATAACTTTGAAAATTGTGTGTGACAGAGCGTAAACTGTAATGTATACTATAATCCACGGTTAGTGGCAATGCTTCAATATATGTTCACTAATTGTAATAAATGTAACAAAATAATGAAGGTTGTTGTTAATGTGGGAAAGTGTGGAAGAGTTATGGAGTGAGGCATATGGGAATCTCCTATAGTTTTATGTAACATTTATGTAATCTAAAGTATCTTTAAAAATTAAAAATAAATATATTAAAAATTTTTAAAGTATCATAATTAAAGTTTAAGATTTGTCTCACTAAAGCTGATGAAAGAAAATAGAAAGTAAGAATTAATATAAGATTTGACTACATATTTTACTAACTTGCCCAAATTAACACCCATAAGACACTATTCCATAAATGTGCAAAATATATTTTCTTTACAAATACACACTGGTAATTTACTAAAATGGACCGTATTCTGGGACATAAGGATGCCTGCATGAAGTTCAAAACCCTGAAACTGTACATAATATGTTCTATGACCTCAGGTATCAAAGCAAGAAGGTGGTATTGAATCTGAGTAATTGTTCATATTTCTATATCTCCTAGCAGTCCTATCAGTTTGATTTATGCATTTTGAAGTCCTTTTCTTGGTGAGTTAAATTTAAGTACTTCTATTAAGTACTTAATATTAAGTACTTCTATTAAGTACTTATTATAAGTAATCATCTTCATTAATTATTTTATTAATATGAAATAACATCCTTTATGCATGGGGTTTGCTTAAATTCTACATTATCTTTTGTTAAACTAAACACCACACATTTTAAAAGTTTGTGTTATTGTGTATAACTTTATGTTTTCATTTACATTTAACCAGTTTGGACTTTGATATTGAAGTGAATTTCTTGAAGGCAGTATAGAATTGGGACTTGCTTTATAATCTTATCACAGATTCTCTGCTTTTTAATTGTGGGGTTTTACTCTTTACATTGTATGTATTGATGTTTTAAAATATTAAATCTATTTGATATTTCCTTTATTTTATCTTTGATCCATCTATTCCTGTTCTCTCACATTTTTATGTCTTTATTTGGGCTGAGTATATTTTATCTTCTTATTCACTTTTAGCACTATATATGCAAATAGATATTATTTTCTACTGTTGTTGATTTTGAGCTTATATTATACATATTTCCTTTATCTCAGTCTACTTCCATATGATAATATATAATTTACATATAAATGAAAAGAAAAATTATCATATTTTTCCTTATAGTTTTCAACATTTCTGGTGCTCTTCATTCCTTTGTTTAGGTCCATATTTTCAAATTATATCCTTATATTTTTTCCTCAACTATTTCCTTTAATATTTTTATATCATGGATCTTGTGGTGATGAATAATTCCCACTTCTTTATGATTTGATACTCTTTAAAGTATTTTCATCTTTGAATAAAATTCTATATAAGTTTTTTATCTTCTTGGCCAGTAAGAATTCTGTGATCATATTTATCTTTGTTTCTTGACTTGTAATGCAATCTCCCTTTCATTTGCTGGAAGCTATCTGTTTCCAAAACAAGGGTAGGACTGATGTAAGGTAGACATTTCCATTTCAGAAGGAAGAAGTTGTAAGTAAGAGATGCCATGGTTCCCAAACAAGTAAAATGGGGGAGAGGGATTGGGAGAGGAAACAACTATGGATGTAAGCAGATTTATGATTATTCTATCAATGGAAGAACTTTTATCAATGATATAAAAAAGACAGTGACCACCAGAGGTTCTGAGGGGAGGAAGAGGGAAGAATAGGTGTAACATGGGGTAGTTCGTGAACATTGGAGTTGTCCTGCATGACATTCCAATGATGGATACAGGCCATGATATATTTTGTCAAAACCTGTAAAAATTGTACGGTGCAAACTGCAAACTATAAATAAACATACAGTCCATGATTAGTAGGAATGCTTCAATACATTTATCAATTGTAATGAATGTACCACTCTAATGAAAAATGTTTTTAATGTGGGAAAGTGTGGGAGGGGGATGGGTGGGGTGTATGGTGATCATGTTTAATTTTTTGATGTAACATTTGTAATCTAAAGCTACTTTAAAAATTAAAATAAAAAAACGAAAAAAAAAGACAAAAACAGAAGGCAAACTCCATTCTTTCCAAGGTCTGAATTAGCTGTGGTTTGTTGCTTTGTCCTCTGGGCCTGTTGTAGCAGCAGCCCCACACTTCTCAAGCACTGGTACAGTGACCATGCTCATCCCAAACACTGAGAGGTAAGATCCCACTCTCTGCAGGAAACTGGATAGAAGGCCTGCCCCTCCAAACCCTGAGGCACTAGTCCTGCCCTGTCCACATGCTGCATGGAAAGCCTTCTCTCTTAACCTGAAGAAATCTCTTCTTCCCTAAACTTTGCCTCCATGGTTCTCCCATGACCTCATTTTTCTTTCATTTCTACCATCACAATCTCTGTATTTCTAGGCTGGCAATGTTTCTAGACATTAGATCATATTCTGCATGTAGTTATGTTCAAGTCATAATTTGCATTCCTGCAAGTGTGAACCATTTGTACTAAGGACTTTGAAGATATTATTAGTGAAGGTGTGAACTCATTTATAAATAGGTTATTTGAATATCTTATTCAGATTAGGACAAATTGAATCAGGTTAGGTCTTAATCCATATGACTGGAATCCATATTTTCAAAAGAAGTTCAGATGCTGTCAGTCAGTAAAATCCAGAAGCCAGCACAAACCAAAGGATAAGGCACAAGGAGAGGAAGATTTCCAAGTGATGGAAGCAGAGAAGCAAGCCAAAGAAGCCCAAAGATTGTGGCAATTCAAAACCAGAATGCTACAGATTTTGTAGAAAATCATAGCCTCTCAAGACCTTGGTTTTGGCTTTTTAAATAAATTTCTAATGTAAGCAAACCAGTGCGTGGTATTCGTTATAGAAACACTGGAAAATTAAGGGTTTTTGGTTCTGAAAAGTGGGTTTCTGCTTTTACAAGTATTTAAAAATACACATATTTACCCTAATGTTATTATCAACAATATTTTATCATATATATTCATTAACATTTGCAATGGCTCTTTATCCATGCACATTTTAGAAAAGATAAATGGAAAGGGTAATATACATAAAACAGTGATTACTCCATAAAATAGATTTCTCTAGACATAGTAGAATGATTTTGTATTGTGATATCTAATATAGAGAAATTTGAGAAGGACTATATTTTATACATTTGAAGTTCATTAAACACTATTGGATATATATGAAATATGTTTTAAAATTCTCCTGAATATATTTTCTTAATATACTTTCCCTCAGATTCCTTTACTTGTTTGTTTCTAAGGCTGTCGATGATAAGATTGAATAATGGAGGAGTTATGGTATAAAATACAGGAAGAATCATGTTCTGAATCATTTCTGAGGTTACTGAAGGCTGTAGGTACACATAGCTGCCAGAGCTGAAGAAGGCACACACCACAATCAAACATACGTGAAAAAAGACTTTACTTTCTCTCCCCTTGTTGGAACCTTGACCACTCTAGAAAATAAGTGAACATAAGACTTAGTTATGAGAGAAGTGGCAAGATGGCAACAGTTTAACTGGGCACTCAACATCTCTCTTTCAAAAATGGCTGAGTGGGGGCAAGACCCTACCTGAGTGAGCTGCTTGGGAACCCACAGAGCAGGGGTTTGGGGGCATTTACCTGGAGGGAGCTGGTTGAAGAGATAAATTGCTCAAGGCAAAACTGTGTGTTTCTAGTCACTGTGGAAAGCTAAGCCCCATCCTCAAGGCAAAATGCCATTGTGAGCCCCAACTCCCATCGCTGGCCACCCAGGGACAGAGAGTTCTCTGAGAGTGGGAAGGTTCTGATGGAGGGTGGAGAGGGGTTTCCTTTCTATGGTGTTGGTTACCTGGACCCCGTTTGAGCTTTGAGGAACATACCAACTGGCTCAAGATGGCACCAGGTAGAGGTGAGAGAAGAATCTGCTGAGGCAGCCTGATTTACCTAAACCCTCTGTGATAGAGAAACTTGGCCTGTGAGAGGGTGGAGTCAGACAATTGACTAGTCTTGTGATTAAAACTATCAAAATTTCAACTCCCCTAAGGGAGGAAAGCAGCAGTAACTACTTAATAAGCTTCCAAATGCCTATTTAGGGTACCCTGGGAGAAGGGTGTGGTCTGGATGAGGGTTGACAGCCATTTTTCTGTGGTAAATTCACTTGCCAGGGTCCCATTTGAATTTCAAAAGGGAAATCAACCTGACCAGGAGGGGTGAGGAGAGATCCTCTGCTCACACATGCTATTGCATCCTGCTGTCCTGGGAGAAAGCAATAAGAATAGAAAGGGGACAGGGACAGAATCCTAAGAAACAGGAATCAGAGTGACTCCAAAGAGACAAATCTTCCAGAGGAAAAGTGACTAGATAGCTTTCTGAAGAGTTAACTGACACAACAAGAAAGTTTGCCTCAGTGGAAGAGTTTCCACTTTGATTATATGAGGTCCCTAGTTTGATTCCTGGCTCCTCTGAGAGTACTGATCCACTGGGATATCAAACATCCAGCTGATACTTTAGGACAGGGAAAACACAGACCTTATTTTTGTATTAGTTTCTCTTGGGTTTCTTATTCTTCCTAAAAAAAAAAAAAGTTAATTAAAAAAAAAATTAACTCAGTTTACTTGCTAAAACCTGCTTCAAAACCTGCGGAAGTTGGGCTGCTGGGTAATTGATTGATGAACACCAGCAGCCTGACCTGCTCCAAAGGGGCCTATGAGGGAAGGCTGTTTTTCCTCAGTTTTTGTTTGACTGCTAGCTTGTGTGTTTGTTTTCTTTTTGTTTTCTTGTTTTTATTTCTACTTTCTCCTCCCCCCTTTTTAAAATTAGGTGCTGCTGCCTTGTTTCTTGTTTGTTGAGTTTCCTCTTCTTTGATTTCCCATTTCTGTGTACGATTTTGTCTAACAATGCTATCTCTCTTCCTTCCTTCATCTTCTATCTTCTGCTTTCTGTAGTTATTGATACATTCCACCTCTCTTTGTTTAGTCATCATTTTCTGGTTTTTATATCTATCCTGTCTATCCTGTTTTCTTTCTTTCATTAACTTTTGTATTTTTGTCTTTTCTTTTCTCCTTCCCTCTATCCTCAGCATTCCAGCCTTTTAATGCATTCTATATATTTTTCTCTATTCAGTTACCCATTTCATTATTGGTACTCCACATTTTTATTCCCATTACTCTACACTGCTTACATGAGTTAAATATTCATTTTCTTAGGTCTTACATGTTTTCTCTATTAACTTTTACTATTGTTATTACTATTATCCTTTTTCTCTTCTAAGCTCTTTCACTTTCTCTGGCCCTAAGCTTTTTCTTTCAAGGGAACACAGACAACAGCAAGGAAATAGAATAAGAGGAACAAAGTTTCAAAGAGAAAACTTAACAAACACCCCAAAATAGCAACTAAATAAAACCCTGAAGTAGAGAGAGAAGCTAATCAATTGAATGAACCCATCAAGACAAAAAGATGAGAAGACACCAACAAAAAATTATAAACCATACCAAGAAACAGGAAGACATGGCCCATGTCAATGAACAACTAAAAATCAGGAAGAGATGCAGATCATAAAACAACAAATCAAAGCCGTCCAAACAAGTATCATGAACCAACTTAATGAGTGAAGGAAGAGATTAAGGATATTGAGAAGACACTGGGAGAACATACCGAAGAATCTGTAAACATAAGTCAAAAGATAATGGATATGATGGTGATGAAAGGCACCATCCAAGAAATCAAAAACACAGTGGAAGCATAAAACAGCAGATTTGAACAGGCAGAGGAAAGTATTAGCAATGTGTAAGACAGTAAATCTGAATTAAAACAGATAGTAGAACAGATAGACTAAAAGATAGAAAAAATCCAGCAGGGAATTAATGATTTGAACAACAGAAAACACGCAAAGATATGCATTATATGCATCCCAGAGGGAGAAGACAAGGGAAAGGGAACAGAAGGATTTTTGGAGGAAATAATGGCTGAAAACTTCTCAACTGTATTGAGGGAGATGGCTGTACATATCCAAGAAGGGCAGATCATTCCCAAACAGTATAAATCCCAACAGGCCTACTCGAAGACATAAACTAGTCAAACTGTCCAATGCTCAAGACAAAGAGAAAATACTGAAAGCCTCAAGAGAAAAGAGAACCATCACATACAATGGAAGCGCAATAAAATTAAGTGCTGATTTCTCATCTGAAACCAAGGAGGCAAGAAGGCAGTGGTATGACATAGTTAAGCTACTAAAAGAAAAAAAACACAAAATTTCCAGCCAAGAATTCTCTATCCAGCAAACCTGGCATTCAGAAATGATGGAGAGTTCAAAATATTCATAGATAAACAGAAATTAAGAGAGTATGTCAAAAAGAAACCTGCCCTTCAAGAAATACTAAAGGGAGTTCTTCAGGTTGAAAGGAAAAAACAGGAGAAAGAGAGTCGGAGGACTGTGTAAGAAAAACATAGAAGACAAAAAAAGAAATAAAAACAACATATGACAAGCATGAACCCAAAGAAATTATGGCTAATATAAGTAAATACATTACTCACCAATCAAGAGACACAGATTGTCAGAATGCATAAGGAAATATGACACATCTATATGTTGTCTACAAGAAACAAACCTTAGACCCAGGGATTCAAGGAGACTGAAAATGAAGGACTGGAAAACAATCTTACAAGAAATCAGTAACCAAAAAGAAAGGCAGGAATAGCCATACTAATATCGGACAAAATAGACTTTAAATTCAAAACTATAGAAAGACACAAAGATGAACAGTATATCTTAGTAAAAGAGGTAATCTTTCAAGAATATATTAGAGGATATGGACTTAGTAGACATATACAGAACACTACACCCAAATACAATGGGATATACATTCTTCCCGAGTGCACATGGATCATTCTCCAAGATAGACCACATTCTAGGCCACAGAAAAATGCTCAATGCGTTCAGAAAGAATGAAAGTAAACAAGGTAATTTCTCTGACCACAATGGAATGAAACTGAAAATCAGTAAGGGCCAGAGAACCAGATTAGGTGCAAAGATATGAAAGTTAACACACACTTAGACATACAGTAGGTCAACGAGGAAATCTCAAAACAAATCATTAAGTACCTTGAAATGAATGAAAATGACAATACAACATATCAAAAACTATGAGATGCAGCCAAAGCTGAACTGAGAGGGAAATTTAGAGCCATAAATGCATATATCAAAAAAGAAGAAACAGCTAAAATTGAAGACTTAATTGCACACCTGGAGGAAATGATCAATCTCAGGAGGAAGGCAAGAAAAAAATAACATTTGCAATAGTAACTAAAATATTCAAATACCTAGGAAAAAACTTAAATAAAGATGTAAATGTCTTATACACAGAAAACTACACAACATGGTTAAAGGAATCAAAGAAGACTTAAATAATGGAAAAATATTCCCTGTTCATGGATAGGAAGACTAAACATCATTAAGATGTCTAACCTACCCAAACTGATCTACAAATTTAATGTAATCCCAATGAAAATCAACATAGAATTTTTTACTGAATTGGAAAAACTAACTATGAAATTTATTTGGAAGGGCAAGAGGTCCTGAATATCCAAAGATATATTGAAAAAGAAAAATGAAATCAGAGGAATCACACTACCTGACTTTAAAACATACTACAAAGCTACAGTCATCAAAACTGCATGGTATTGGTATAAAGTTAGACATACCAACCGATGGAACCAAATTGAGAGTTCTAATATATATCCTAACATATACAGTCATCTGATATTTGACAAGGTCACCAAGCTCACTCAACTGGGAGAGACTGGCCTCTTTAACAAATGGTGCTTGGAGAACTGGATATCTGTATCCAAAAGAATGAGAGAGGAACACCATCTCACACCTACAAAAAATCAACACAAGGTGGATCAAAGATCTAAACATAAGAGCCAAGATGATAAAGACCCTTGACAGGACCTTGTAACAGGAAATGGCTTCATAAACTTCACACCCAAAGCACAAGCAGCAAAAGAAAAGAAATATTAAATGAGAGCTCTTCAAAATTAAAAAACTTTTGCACCACAAAGGAGGTTAAAAGGAAAGTAAGAAGGCAGCCTACCCAATGGGATAAAATATTTGGCAACCATATATCTGATAGGAGCCTGATACACAGCATATATAAATAAATCCTACACCTCCAAAATTAATAGACAAACAACCCACTTTAAAAATGTACAAGTGACTTGAAAAGACACTTCTCCAAAGAAGTAATACAAGTGGCTAAAAAGTACATGAAAATATGCTCAACATCACTACCTATTAGGGAAATTAAAATCAAAACTACAATGAGATACCATCTTACACCGATTAGACTGGCAGCTATTAAAAAAACAGAGGACTACAATTGTTGGAGAGGATGTGGAGGAATGGGAACCCTCATCCAATGCTGGTGGGAATATACAGTGGTCCAGGCATTGTGGAGGACAGTTTGGTGTTTTCTCTAAAAACTAACCAGTGAACTACCATATGATCAAGCAATTCCACTGCTGGGTATATACCCAGAAGAATGGAAAGCAAGGACACGAGCAGATATATGCACACCAATGTTCATAGTGGCATTATTCACTATTATCAAAAGTTGGAATCAAACCAAATGCCCACCAACAGTTAGGAGGATAAACAAAATGTGGTACATACATACGATAGAATATTACTCAGCTGTAAGATAGAATACAGTGCTAACACATGGGATAACATGGATGCATCTTGAGGACTGTATGTTGAGTGAAGCAAGCCAGGAATTGAAGGACAAATATTACATGACCTCACTGATATGAATTAAGCAAATCGAGCAGACTCAGAAAGCTAGAGTGTTTAAGATAGGTTTACAGGAAATAGAAAGGGAGAAGGAGGTTTTGAGACAACACCAATATGGGCAAAATTTACAATAAGGTAGAATGAATAGTTGGGCATTGAAGGGATATGACAGGAGGGTAGTGATATTATTCGGTTGGGTGGTGTATGTTTGACAGTTAGGTAGAGTGGGTTGTGTGGGCTGGATGGTACATGGAACTGGGGGTGGGGTGGGGGAGGGACCAGGTGATCACAGGGGATTGACAGGTATGTGATTGAAAGTACAAAGTTGGGAAAGCTTTTAAGGCAATATGACAAGGAAGGGTTACTGTTTTAGAGTGTTGGATGGGGGGCATTTGCGACAGGGCACACTTGGGGCAGGCTTCTAGGGAGTGTGCAAGTGACCATTTTCTCATAATGTGTTGTATCAGTGGGTGGAGACCCACATAATGAATGGGAAGGAG
>JAQZBX010032430.1:0-20377 GCA_029593785.1 Cabassous unicinctus
AGTTGACATTCTCACACCTACAGATGCATGAATGTCAGATATCCCCATCATGAAAGGCAATGTCTGATCATAATTTTATGTGCTCTTTTTCTGAGCTTTCTCTTGAAAAGCTGGATGACTTCTTGGGTAGCAGCAATTTACCTTTCACACTTCTGTAATAATCAAGGATGCCTGATTGCCCTGAATAACATTCCAGGCTGTCAGAATATTTCATAGCTGTGAATTAGCATTTCAAAACCCTTTGAAACCAAGGGTAGGAGGGTTTTTTTTTCCCCCTTAACTGAAGGTTCCGCTGGCTGCAAAGAAGCAAGTGCTAATTGCACACCTGGAGAAGCCATATTTCTATACGGGAATACTTGGATAAGGGTCCCCCAAAAAACATCCAAAAGCTCAAGAAAGATTCTGGTTCAATAATCATACAGCCTGGAATTTCCAGAAAGCTTCTATGTTCACATATTCCGAAGCTCAGCATCCCTATAGTCCATTAAAACATCCCCCAAATCCCAACGCTTTTAGGTATAGAAACATTTTCTAGACAGCATCTCTAGCCCCGGAAGAGGCACAAAAATCTTTTGTTAGGCTACAGCTGCTAATTTGGGATTGGGAAAACGAAAACTCCATATAAAGAAAGTCTACAGCTATGAAAATAGAACAATGGTCTCAAAGATCTTTTGTTAGGAGACTGAGTATCGGGAGCTAAAAACCTACTAAGACATGAGACTGATTCAGAAACAAAACCATCTGATTTAATGAGTGATTGTTCTCACAGGCATATCCACTGGCCACCACTTATACCATTTTCATCAGGCTCAGGCTCGTCCCCTACTAAAAACTGATCCTGGCTCCCCACTGCCTTTATCAGTGGTTCTCAAAGTCTAGTCCCCACACCAGCAGACTCAGCACCATCTGGGAAATTGTTAGAAGTGCAAATTCTGGATCCCAACTTCAGTCCTACCGAATCAGAATCTCTGGGGAGGTGCCCAGCAATCTGTGATTCTGATGCATGCTCAAGTCTGAGAACCTCTTGCCTGTATAAATGCCACATTTCTTCACCTGGACCCCATCTTGCCCAAGCCAGCCCTCTGCTCCATCCCCCTGGAAGCCTAGTTCAAGCCAGACTGTCTCACTGACTGGCTGTTCCCTGAACGTGCCAGCTCCTTCCACTCCCCATTCTTCCATAGCCACTCAAGGAAAAATACCCGAGACTTTCCTACGTGGGCTTCTCCACCATCCTGGGAAGTAAGGGGCTCTGCCGGCTGGACAGAGTGTACCCAGTGCAAAGCAAACAACCTAAGGTGACTCAATTAAGGTAATTAATGGTACAGTAATTAGTTGGGATTGTCTAAATTTTATGCTCTTCTACTTACACTTTTTTCCTAAACCTTTGCTGCCTGCTCCTTGCTATCCTACTTGAGTGCTAGCAAACAACAAAACAGATATAGAAACAACCTGGAGTTCCACAAATACCATATGATGTCTGACACTGTCTCCTGCACATGCCCCGGGGCTCACTGTCAGCTACCATTCATTTGGCAGTCAACAGGGCCACTTTGATCTGCTGGTTATCTTCAGGTATAAATATATATTTGTATCCTTATAAATCCTACCCTAATTATAATGGCTAGTATTTTGTGTAAGTATGCACACACACACATTCACACACACAGATACTGTGTGCAGTGTGTCCTATTTCTTCTGGCACACGTCAGCTCTCGTCCCCCTGCCTCTCCCTTCCCCAGCCCCCAGTGCTCACAGACATTTGATCAGTTGCACACGGCCTCGTGGTTTGGACTTGCCCCAGGGTCTTCTCGACTGAGTCATTTTTTTTTTCCTTAGGAGGTACCAGGGATCGAACCCAGGACCTCATACATGGGAAGCAGGCACTCATCCACTTGAGCTACCTCTGTTCTCCGTGAGTCATCTTTCTATCTGTTCCACCACCTCTGTATTCTACCCAGGCCCCAGCACTGGGCCTGCCACACAGAATGAAAATACAGAGGGTTTACGATGGGGTCTAAACGCTTTGCATGTATTCACTTATTTCAGGCTCCCAAGAGCTTTGTAAGGTGGACCCTATTACGAGCCCTGGTTTTCTGGTGGGGAAACAGATGTAGAGAAATTAAGGAACTTGCCCAAAGCCCCATGGCCAGTAAGTGACAGAACCAGGTCGAGAACCCAGGCAGTCTGACTCCAACTGCGGGCTCTTAAACCACTAAGACACATGGTCTCTCTAACGTTCATTTTCCCTCAACTCCTTAAGAACAAACTTTGGTGGGGAGTGGGGGAGGGGGAGGGGTTCCTGATACCTGAGAGTCAAAAAATAAAATACAGTCAGTCTAAGCTCAGCAAAAGAACTCACCGATGCAAAATATTTAGCCTCCCTAGCATCCGTTGCTACTTTTCATTTTCCTTAGGTTCTCCTTTTTGAACGCCTACAATGGGCCACGTTCACTACGGAGGCCCCAGTCCTCACAAAAAGCCAGCAAGATGGGCATAACTGTCCCCATTTTATGGACAAGAAAACTGAGGCTTTTAATACATACAATGCGAACGCTCAAGACTTGGTCGTTTGGGGAGGGGACAAAGAGTCCCGCACACTTTGGTGCAGTTCCTACAACATAATGCAATAGTTGGTGTTGATACGAACACCCTGGAATCTTTAAGAGAAAGCTAGGTTATGTTTGGGGCAGTTTGTGTGAATAAGCAGGCAAGTGTAAAATTCATTTCAAAAAGGCTGTTGGTCCAAATGATTAAAATGAAATATAAAGTATTGCACTTAAAGGAACTATGTGTAATTTTCTGGAAATTTTTCTCACACGGACCCCCTCAAACCTGATCACGGCGGGCCAATCAATGAGGCCTCGCTGAGGGGTAACAATTCCGTGTTCCAGCCCGACGGTTTTATGGCGATGTTTTGTAAACAGCAATCAGCAGACTTAGAAAAACAAGGAAGCGGCAGCAGCCCAAGTATTACGGAATGGAAAATACCTGAGGAATCAGTGAAAACAGGGAGACGAAGGTGCGTGAAACCCTCCGAGAAGGGGTTTGCTGAGAGGCAAACAGATCGCATTATCACTTCCCTGGAAAGCAAAATCACCAGAAAGAGCAAAAAAGCCAATAAGGTAGTGAAAATCCTGGGCAATCGCTGGGACACAGATCCAAGGGGTCGTGGGATCCGCGTGCAATCAACCAGTCACGTGTAAAATTGAGGATGAAGTGATGAAATAATTTCAGCTAACATACCCTATTGCCCGTTGTTTACAAAGCAAATTCAGTGAGGTCAAAACTAAAAGGTTGTATAAGAGTTGATCCGCCATTTCTCTTTATAAGCTGGGTCACGTGGGGCCCTAGGGATCCCTTGGTTATGTCTCAAGGGCTTGGGGAGGGGGCACAGGTGGGCCTGGGGGGAAGATGAGGACAATGCACCCCAGACCCCCCACCACACACACACACACACACACACACACACACATGCACGCACATGCCTCCTTCAGCCAAAGCCGCTCAGCTTTAACCTGTTTTCCCCACTGAGCTTCCACATGAAGAAAGAGCACTCAGGATAAAAAGCATCTGAAAAGCAACTGGGGCAAGAAGGCAGCTCTCCCAATGTCACAGAGTAGTCTCTGATAACTGAGGAGTGGGTGGGACACACGCCCCGGGACTCAGGCAGCATCCTTGGTCCATCTCCCGGCACTGGACAGTGGTCTGGCTCACTGCTGTGTTCCTGTGCCTGGCACGTAAGAAGCACCCAGTGGCCCCTTGGTGAATGAACCCATCTCTGCGGATCCAGTGGCAGAGCGGGCTGGGTGTGTGCAGCAGGCCTTCTGAGCCTCAGCGTGTGGTGCAAGCTGAGAAGTACTAGGATTTCTGGCTTTTTTCCGATGGCATTTCTTTAGGTCTTCTCTGTCTAAGAAACCAACTACAGCTTCCTCCATTTAAGCCTCTGTGTTACAGGGAAACTACCCCTGTTTCTTCAATAAATAAAAAGGGTATGGGTTAGGGGAGTGTGTATTTTTAAAAGAGAACTTAAGAGACAGATCAACCAATTAGAATATATGGTCCTTATTTAGACCCTGATTCAAACAAACTGTTTTTTTTTGGGGTTTTTTGGTTGTTGTTTTTTTTTAAATTCATAAGACAATGGGGAACTCTGGACACTGGGTATTGGATATCAAGAAATTCATTTTTTAAGGTGTGGAACGGTATTGTACTTATGTTTACAGAAGAAGAGTCCCAATCATTTAGAGATACATACTGAAATATTTATGGATGAAATGACATGCAGATTGGGCTTTACCTAAAGATAATTGGGGTGAGGGGGAGTATGTCAGGGTATAGAAAAACACGACTGACCATAAACTGATAATTAAGGAAGTTGGATGATGGATACTGGATGGTGCTTTATCCATTATCCTTTCTACTCTTATATGTGTCAGAAATTTTCCACAAGTTAAAAAAAAAACCTCTCCCACTGGTATCTAAAAATCTCCTAAGCCAACTTCCATACTGCTACTCAATTCGGGAATAAGCTCCCATAGCATCGCCCATCCTTCAAGGCTCCCACTACAAAACTTTCCTAACTGTCCCAGCCATCCTCATCGCTCCCTGCCACGCCACTTCCTTTCTTATGATGCCCATATTTCCCTGAAATTGGCATATTATTCACATACCTCATCTCCATTTCTAAATATAAGGCCAGCAGGGACTGGGCCTGATTGATCTTTGTTCAATTGAGGTTCAAATCCTGGTTCTCTTACCTGTTGACGGGTGTGACCTTGGGCATAGAATTTAACCGCCCTGGGTCTCGGTCAACTCATCTATAAAATGGGTATAAAGAGAGTCTCCCTATAGGGTTGTTCTCTGAAGATTCAAGGAGGCTGTGCGTGAAAAGCACCCAGAAGGAGGCCACTTACCTTTGCACACCAATTTTCTGTCATTTAAAGAGTGTAATAACTCCTGATTTGTTTATTAAATTTTTAAAAATCCCAAGGCTCCCCATTTTCCCTCTACTTCCACATGCTACCCAAAACCAAACAGCTAACGAGGGAAAAGCAAGAAGCTATGGAAATTCCGCTCCCAGCGTTCTGCTCTAGGCCTTCCATGCCCTTCTCTGAACCAAGCCAGTCTCGCCAGCTCAGACCTCTGTGTCTACAACCCCAGGCACCTCTAAGCCCAGCTCCATACTTTTTAAATGCCTGCCTCCCAGCAGCTCCTCACCCATTCTCCAAGCTGAGTATTTACCAAAGGTCCATTATATGCCAAGCAAAAGTTTAAAGCCCCAACACAGCACCCCCAGCAGTTGCCCTCTGGGGTTCCCCAAGACCCTTCCAGGAGGTCCCCAAGGTCATTTCCCCTTTGCATTCTCCTCTCTCATGAGCCTCCAGCAAGGCACAAGAACTTTCCAGAGGCTGCTTGATAGATACCATCTATCAAGATACCATCACTCTGAAAGCTAATGGTAGATATATTTATGTATTTAAAAAAGCATCCCCTTAGAGAGATTAAGAGGTAAAGAATTTTCTTGTCTGTTTTTTGTTTATTATTATTATGGAAATAATGAAAATGCTCTAATAATGATTGAAGTGATAAATGCACAACTATGTGATTATGCCAAATACCACTGATTGTACACTTTGGGTGAACTGTATGCTTTATTAATATGTAACAGTAAAATTGATTTGTTTAAAAAAAAGTTTCCCATCTTAATTTCTAGTACAATAACTATCAATAGATATAACCCCATAAGAAGAGCTCTAGGGGGTCCATGATAATTTTTACGAGCATAAAGGGTCCTGTGGCCGCCAGCCTGGAGCACACAGCAAACCTGGTGGGCACAGTAGCCATCATCTTTCCTCTCTCATCTGACCAATCCTTGATACTGCGCCAGCTCCAAACCTATTAATTCTTCCTTCAGAATACCACCTGGCTTCTTTCTCAATCCCTCTGCCACCAACCCAGGTATACCTGTCCTTTTTCATGCGTTTCTGCAACAGCCTCCCGGCAGGCTTCCCACTGCCTGCCGGGAGTGTTCACCACTGCCTGCCGGGAGTTGTTCACCTGCCCAGGGCGTGCTTCGTGGAGTCATCGGTGGCGGAATGGGTCAAGGTGCCCTTGCTGGCCTCAGAGAGGGTCTCACGGCCCTGTGAACCGGCTAACGGAGTAACAGCCTGGGCAGAGAGGAGAGGCGCTGGGGTATCACACATCCCAGCAAGCCCATTCATTTCATTTTATTTGTCCGTGTGTGTTGTATTTTTCAATAAAGTTTGTAATCCAGTGGCCACACAAAACAACACTGCACTGAGAAAAAGTTTCACAAATTATTAAATGTCAGGAAGTTTTTGAGAGGTCCAGGTAACAGGAGGAGGTAGGCTTAGCCTGTCTTTCTGTACAGGTGCCATGTGACACTTCACCTCGCAGAGGCAGGGTCCCTGCCGTAACGAAGCACGCTTACACACGAGCGACAAAACCAAGTCTAAGCACGAAAATAGGATCTTCTCTGGAAACACATTTTTGGCACAGATTTTTTTTTAAAAAGGTATGTCTGGGAATTTGATTTCTCACATCAGTCTTCTATCTATTTTTATATATTAGATATTTATATATACACATCCCAACTTCTGCATATCCCACCAAGAAAGAGAATTAACTGAGAAGCGGATCTGGCTAAAGTGACTGGGCTCCCGTCTACCATATGGGAGGTCCAGGGTTCAATTCCTGGGACCTCCTGGTGAAAAGCAAGCTGGTCTGCGCAGCAAGCTGGCCCGCGCAAGAGAGCTGGCCCACGCAGGAGAGCTGGCATGGCAAGATGACGCAACAAAAAGAGAAACAGGACAGAGACAATGAGAGATAGCAGATCAGAGAGCTGAGGTGGCACAAGAGATTGAGCAGCCTCTCTCCACTCCAGAGGGTCCCAGGGTCAGTTCCCGGTGCTGCCTAAAGAGAAGACAAGCAGACACAGAAGAACACACAGAAAGCAGACAGCGAGCACAAAACAGGGTGGGGGGATAGATAGATAGCTAGATAGACAGATAGATAGATTAAATAAATAAATAAATAAATAAATCTTTGAAAAAAGAGAGAGAGAGACTCAACTATCCTTCTGTTCGCTATTTTTTTTTTATTGTAAACTGTTCATCCCAGGTGAATCAGAGATGATGGCGGCAGGAGAATTAAGAAATGTGACAGGGAAGCGGGAGTGGCTCAGTCGACAGAGCCCCCGTTGACCATATGGGAGGCCCCGGGTTCGCTTCCCGGGGCCTCCTTGTGAGAGCAGGCCAACCCATGCGGCGCGAGGGGCTGATGCAGCAAGACCTCACAGCAAGGGGAAGATAAGCAGACAAGGAGAAGACACACAGAGAATGGACACGGCAAGCACAAGCAACAAGGGGGGGATAAATAAATAAATAAATAAATCTTAAAAAAAAAAAAAAATAGAAATGTGACACATTCAAATGAATGAAAGGAAGGGAGGGGACAGAGACAAAAAACAACAATGAAATATTCCTCAACCCCAAGATTTCAGCAGAAGGCAGAAGTTACATTCGGAGGCTCAATGAAGTGCTCTTAACCATCCAGTACTGATTTTTTAAAAACCACCAGAGGTATGACTATCCCCTGAAAAGGGCCAGCTGTGGTACTTCTGGAGGAAATGCTCTTTCTGGGCGGTGAGGAGACATGGGCAAGCAGGGGATGTGCGCCCCTGCTCAGAGCGCCACCCTCGGAGACGGCAGGCATGTTCCCAATGAGCTGGGCAATTGGGTATGGGGTGCTGCACCCCACACAGTGCCTGTCCTGGGCCCCAAGCTGCACCACCCCCACCCCCAGCCATTACTTGGCACCCCACACACTCAGCCTCAGCTAGGCAGACCCCCCAGGGTGGTCTCTAACTCAGACCACCCAACCCAGGGCCCTTCCCGGCTTCTCCTTTACCCCCATTCTCCTCACGCCCTCATTCTCCCTACCCACAGCCAGACAGGATTACCCAAAACCCTCCCACAGCTTCCCATTGTCCTTAGAATAAAATCTAAACTCGTAACCGCACCCACACGTCATGATGGCAGCCCAGCCTTCTTCTTCACCTCATCTCCCGCCTCCTTTCCCCTCTCTCCCCACGGCCCTTTCCTCTGTTCCCCAAACGTGGCAAGCTCCTCTCCGCTTCAGAACCGTCTCTGCGCTTGTCCTCTTAGCCTGGAACGGCCTCACCTACATCCTTCGCGTAGCTGGCTCCTCATTCGGATCTCAGCTCAAATGTCACCGCCTCAGAGAGGCCTCCCTTGGTACCTTGTCTATGGCTGCCGGCCTATGGCCACTTGATATTATCTCCCAGCGCTTACTCCTTTAATATCTGTCTCCCCCATCGGATGTCAGCTTCATGAAAGCAGAAGCCCTGCTTGTCCGCTGTGGTGCTTGCAATGGTTAGAACTCTGCTAGAACACAGAAAGCATTCAATAACTGAAGGCTGAATGAATGCAAGCAAGAGAGTAAGTGAATGAATGAGTTGATGAATGAATGAATGGGTGTATGAATGGATATATGAGTGAAAAATTAATGGTGAGTGAATTTCACTGGATGAACGAGTGCACGAGTGAGTGAATGAGTGAATGAATGAATGGGTGCATGAATAAGTGGTTGATTGACTGATTGAATGAATGCATGAATGCAGTGAGAGGGTAGAAGGGTCTCAGATGAGATAAGCCCCCTCCGCATGGTCCTCAAATTAATCCAGAGCGCCGCTTTGCCCAGCGCGGGTGAAACCCAGCAAACTCCAGTCCAGCCTCTGGAGTTTAACAAGAGTACCCGGTTAACCCATCCGAGATGCTGCCAAGAGGGCATGTGCACTTTATTCCTCTTTTTCATAACACAGATAAAACTTTTACACTGTCCATTTAAACCCCCATTGTTTGGTCCTCCCCTAAGGAAACTTCAAAACTAAAATGCCTTTCTCCTCTCATTTTGCCCCTTTGTTGCGACAGAAATGCTCCATTTAGCATTCCTAAAGGGCCATTAGCATCCCAAAGCTCTCGTTGTGCGGCCTGGCTGGAGGCCTGGGTCCCTGATGGACGGGCCAGGGGCGGGCGCAGGGGCGGCCAGGCCCAGCGAGAGGGAGAGGCTGAAACGCAGCCCCTGAATGCCCTGCCACTCGGAGGGCTCAAGTTGCCCTCTCGGTTCAGATATTTAGCATCTATTCTCGCTCTCCGGCTCTTGTTCTGAAGAATTTCTCTCTCTCCCTCTTTCTTTCTGCCTAATAAGGGCACCTTTTGATAAATACTGCATGGGGGAACCTTTTTCATTTCCATGAAAGACCCCCTCTACAAGGCAAGATGAATATACTGATTATAGAACAAACGGGGAGGGGAGTAATCCTTCCCTCCGTGCCGCACCCCGCCCCTTCCCTTCACCCTCCACCCCTGTTCAAAGAGAAAGCAGAAGCCATTCCCTCCGTGTCGCAGGTCGAACAAACCTGGGCAGCCCGCACCCAACAATGGAGGCTCTTATGTTTCCAAGCTTTGGACAGGTCTTAATAAGTGATTCCTCCCGAAGTTAACATTTCGGCTTGTCAGGGATGTCACTCTGTGTGGCACATTGTTCTAGATAATCACCCTGCTGCTGAAATTAGCCTGTGAAGCAGACAAAAACCCTTCTGGAAACGCTAACCCAGTTGCTAGGTTCTCCCAGAGAGAGAGAGAATCTTGTTCACTGTCTGCCCCCTGGTTCCCATCCGAATGAATTCTCCTTTTGCATGGCAGCCTCGCGTTTCCTATATACGGCCTTAAAAAAAAAATCAAATGTCAGGCACCCGGTGGGGATCCCTGCCAAGGCAACTCACGACCACCCAGTCCCTGGGAAAGGCAGCTCAGCAAGGGAAGTGCCCTTGAGCAATGGGGGGTACGTCCCCAGCTCTGGTGAGCCATTCAAGGCCAGCTGGACCTGCTCAAAGGGCATCCAGTTTGCCTGCCAAGCTTCCGCGGCCCCCTGGTAAAGGGAGGCAAAACACTTCCTTTTCACCCATGAAGCCACTAGACCCAGGAGCCATTTGCTGGCCCTTAATTCAGCAGGTCATTAATTTGGGTCAAAAGAGTTCCTTCATTTCTGGCAAGTGCTCTCTGCGTAGGTCAGCCAAGGGAAAAAGACTGTCAGCAACCCTCTTTTATATTTTTCATTAATGTATTCACCCAGTGCATATTTATTAAGCATCTGCTACGTGCCAGCATCATGCCTGGCCGAGGGCACGGAGGTCTAACCGCCAGGGTCCCCATCCTTGCGGGGATCTGAGTCTGCTGGGAGAGATGCAGGAAACAAAGCACTTCAGAAGTCCTGGAGCTAGGGCCCAGGGAGAGCCAATGTGAGACAGGGCTCTTGCCACAATACTTAACTTGTGCAGTGAAGGGGTGAGGGGATGCAGCAGGGACCACCAGCTAAAAAACATCAGCTGGGAGAAGGGCTAAGGATAGGGGTCATTTTCCTGGAAAGGGCCAGATAATAAATATTTTAGGCTTTGGGGACAATAGGGTCTCCACTGCAACTACTCAACCCTGCCGTTGTACCAATGAAAGCGGCTAGAGCCCATACATAAGTGAACGGGCACAGCTGTGTTCCAGGAAGAGTTCATGAACAAAAACGGGCTGCAGGCAGAAGGTGGACAAGCTCAGGCTTAGGGGAACGGACGTCATCTAGTTCGGCACAGAGAAATCACCTTCAGGTCCACTTCTTCATTGATGCGCTCTAGTTAAGGCACAAATTACTGAAACCAACACTATTGCAGAAGCAGCTACTGAAGGCCTACTATGTGACAGAGATAATCAGAATTTGGTTCCTGGGCTCAAGGGGGCCCCTGTGCTGCCAATCATGGATTAGGCATGATTCTGTTTTGTTACACATAGGTCATCATCATATTGTGTGTATCTCATGTACCTATCAGGAGAGCACATCATTTTTACCTGTGGCATTATATTCCAGAGTGTTCAGCCATTTCCCTACTGGTGGGTCGTGTTCTCTCTCTCTCTCTCCCTCTCTCTCTCATTTTTTTGCTACTATCACTAAATCTGGAACAAGCTTTTTTTTTTTTTTTTTTTTTTTTTAGGAGGTACCAGAGATTGAACCCATGATCTCATATATGGGAAGCAGGCACTCAACCACTTGAGCTACATCTGCTCCCCTGGAACAAGCACATTTGCATATGCCTTTTGGGCACGTGTGTGTTTCTCCAGGGTGGGCACTGAGAGGTAGAACTGCCGGGCCAGAGGGCAAGCAATTTAAAATACACCCCAGTTGTTTCAGTGTCCAATGACTTGACTCTGGTTCCCCCTCTTACAAACACATGCCCTTGATCACATAGGGGACCCACGTGACAGATCGTGGTAGAAAAACCGGGACTGGGGAAAAAAAAAAAAATCAACCTACTTGCTTTATTTTAAATTAATCAATTAAGAAAGCCACCCCAGCACACACACCCTCACCTGCTGCACTGGACTGGGGGGGAAGGACCACCATGGCCCCGGCCTGCTGCCCAGCCCCAGCTGTCAACAGGGTGAACACCATGCTGCTCTAGCTATTATTGAACACTA
The DNA here is from genome assembly GCA_029593785.1 of Cabassous unicinctus. NCBI lineage: Eukaryota > Metazoa > Chordata > Mammalia > Cingulata > Chlamyphoridae > Cabassous > Cabassous unicinctus. The sequence continues at coordinate 11,565 of JAQZBX010032430.1, forward strand.
ATTAATTCAGATCCGGGGGTCAACAATGGGGAGCAAGCCCAGGAGGTGCGCTCCAATGCAGGTCCTTGGCATTCCTGGAGTGGGGGCTGGAGGGCTGACAGGGAAGGTCTGACTGCGAGCTCCCAAGAGCTGGATTTCTGAACTCAAATGCCAAGCCGGGCCTGGCACTGGCCAGGTTGAGCCTCTCTTTGTGTCTGAAAACCCTTTTTGTTTGAAGTTGGTGTAACTTTAAGGGCCTGCCAAGGAGAGCCTGTGAGAAAGCTCCCAGGCCAGGGCTTTGTAGGGGCTCCCGGGTGCCCCTTCCCCACCTCGGCCATTCCCAGGCCAATTCCGCCTCTCCCGTGAGTACCTTTCTCAGCTGCCAGGCCGGGGTGCTTAGGTGGCTCCTTGCCAGGCCGAAACGGCTCAGCCTAGAGGAATGAATCCTCTCTCTCTCAAGGCAGGGAAGGGCCGGGAGGCTGAAGAGTGGAGAGAATCTCTCTGAGCTGAGGAGGGCTGGCCCTTCCAGAGGACCTGGTATAGGCAAGCACTGCCCTTAGCATTTTACACGCACCCTTTTGTTGAACCCTCCAACAAACCTAGGGCACAGACCGGATTATCCCCATTTCTCAGATGAGAAGACTGAGGCTTAGTGACTCAAGATCTAGCTGGTAGGTGGAGGTAGGTATTGTGGCAATTTGAGATTATTTTATGAATCCCAAAAAGAGAAAGATTATGTGTGTAAACTAATCTAGTCCTCTGGGTGTGGTACCCTTTGATTGCACTGAATTCAGTTGAGGGGCATTTGATTAGATTATCTAGGGCTTTTGATTCAACCACGTCAGTGGGAGTCCCTGTCTCCTTGCTGGGTCTAATATAAACAGACACTCACACAGATGCAGACAGACACACAGGAAGAGAGAGCTCTGTTATTTTTATCCTGCCGTGTGACAGAAAGGAGAAGGCTCAAACAGCTGAGCCCCGGGGAAAGATGAGCCATTTATTTGCCTGATAGTGCACAGCTGAAATTGGGAAGAGACTGCTCTCTTTTAGCCAAGACTGATATAGAAGGCCTGGAAAGAAACAAGCCCTATGCCAGGAGAGAGAGGACTACAGGATCACTTCAGCACGAAGCCTCAAGAGGCTGGGCCCATGGAGCTCAAGAGGAAGAGGAAGCCCAGAGGGGAAGGAGAGACCCCACAGAGATGGGCGGCCATCTTGCTTCACCACGTGGCAGCACGCTGGGATCAACAGTAGCTGATTTTGGTGAGAAAGCATCTCCGCTGCTGCCTTGATTTGGCTTTGGAACTGTAAGCTTTTACCCCCAAATAAAATCCCCATTAAAAAAGCCAACAGATTTCTGGTACTTTGCATTGGCACCCCTTTGGCAAACTAATACAGGTGTCCAGCTGAAGACTAAATGATTCCAAAGTCCAGGTTCTTTCTACTACACCAGGGGCTTTCAAACTGGGAATCATGATGCTCAGTGATTTTTTTTTAGTTTTTCAACCTGAAATAATTTGGGACTTACAAAAAAGTTGCAAAATGGTACAAAAAAAAAAAAAAAAAATTCCTGTAGACTCTCCAGTCAGTTCCCTCTAATGTTAGTTATCTGACATACTCGCAGTACAATGATCAAAACCAGGAAATTAACATCCATACGATATTATCATCTAATCTGCAAGCCTTATTCAAATTTCGTCAAGTGTCCACTGACGTCCTGTTGAAGGAGACCGGCTCAGCAGAACAGACAGACACCAAACTAGGCTGGGAAGGAAAAGAGGCTTTATTAGCCGGTGGAGGACAGAAAAGCTAATTCATCTCAAATCTGCCTCTCCGTCAAGGGTTAGTTGTTGTCTACAGCTTTTATACAGGTTTGAAACAAAGAGAATCATAGATATGATTTTAAACAAAGAAAATTAATCATAGACTCAACATCCTTGGGAAGGGGTTGGGGGAGATTTTCTAGTTTTTGTGCTCTGGTTAACATTTAAGATACATATTGGTGGTGGAAAGGATGTGGAGAGATAGGAACACTTCTTCACTGTTGTTGGGAATGCAGAATGGTACAGCCACTGTGGACAACTGTTTGGCAGTTCCTAAGGAAGTTGACTATAGACTTGCCACATGACCTGGCAATACCACTACTGGGAATATATCCAGAAGAACTGAGAGCAGTGCCACAAACAGATATCTGCACACCGATGTTCATAGCAACATTATTCACCATTGCCAAAAGGTGGAAACAACCCAGGTGTCCATCAACAGATGAATGGATAAACAAACTGTGGTCTATTCACACGATGGAATACTATGCAGCTGTAAGTAGAAATGAAGTCGTAAAGCATATGACAACATGGATGAACCTGGAGGACATTATGTTGAGCGAAGCAAGCCAGATACAAAAGGACAAATACCGTATGAATGCGATACTATGAACCAGGTATATTGTGTAGCATATTGTTTGATTCAAAAAAATTTTTATAAGTATCCAGTACATTTAATTGAGGAATGTATTTATTTATTCATCTGTGTTTACTTTTTAGTTTTTAATTGTTTACATTTATAATTATTAAATGTACAAAATAGAGTAAAAAAAACAAAAGACACATATTGTGCCTCACGCCTCTTTCATGGTTTCATGGTGGTAATAGGGAATGAGTACAGCATTACAATAATATGTCATACGTTTTCTTTACAACAAAAGAGAAGTAAAAGGTCTAGTTAAATATTAAACTCAACAGGGTCATGTGCTTTTCTATAAAAAACGTGACGCCTATTCTAAGGTGCTTGCTAGGTTACAAGTACATCATATTCTGTTCGTGCTACAAATTCACCTAATTATACTTGAGCTACACTGTTTGGGCAGTTAGGTGTCATGTCTCCTTAGTCTGCTCCAATCTGGGACAGGCCCTCAGTTTTACTTTGTCCTTAATGACCTTGATACTTTATTTTTTTGTAGGTACTGGGGATTGAACCCAGGACCTCATACATGTGAAGCAGGCGCTCAACCACTGAACTACACCCGCTCCACAACTTTGATACTCTTGAAGACTATTGGCCAGTTATTGTGTAAAATGTCCTGTCCCTCTGTTTTGGATTGTCTGGTGTTTCCTCATGATCAAATTCCCATTATATAGTTTTAGCCAGACGCCCACAGAAGCAATGATGTGTCCTTCTCAGTGCACTGTATCAGGAGGCACATGATGTCGGTATGTGACTGGTGACATTTACTCTGATCATTTGGTTAAAGTGGTGTCTGCTTGAACCAAAGAAAGTAAATATTTTTCTTTTTGTAAAAGTGGGAAGATACTTGGACATGATATAAATAGTCTATTTCTCATCATACTTACACCCACAAATTGACCAGACTATGTGACTCTTGCTTGCAACAACTCTTAATGTGTTGTGCTTGTTTTTTGTGTTTTTTGCCAGATGGTGATTTTCTATGTATCATTCCTTCTACATACATTCATTGGAATTCTACTGAAAGTGGACAACAATTATTAAAAGCTTGGGGGCACTGGATTCTTCTAAAGCTTCAGCTAAAGTATAGATTCCCAGGCCCCACCTCTAGAGATCTGACTTCATTAAACCAGGCGGGGGGCTCAGAAATATGCATTTTAATAGGCATTTCCATCTCCCCTACAAGATATTTTTATGAGCTATAACTCACCTATTACACAATAAGTCTGTTTAAAGTATACAATTCAGTGGTTTTTAGTATATTCATAGAGTTGTGCAATCACCACCACAATCAACATTTTCAGCACCCCAAAAAGAAACGCCTCATCCACCAGCCATCATTCCCCATTCCCTCCCAACTTCTCCAGCCTTAGGCAATCAATAGTGTACTGTGTTCATATATTTGTCTATACATATATTGCATATAACGATAATCATAAAAATGTGTGGTCCTCTTTGACTGGATACTTTCACTTAGCCTAATGTCTTCAACGCTCATCCATGTTGTATCATGTATCAGAACTTCATTCCTTTTTTTAGTTGGATAATATTCCATTGTATGGCTATACCACATTTTGTTTACCCATTCATTAGTCGATGGATGTTTGGGTTATTTTCACTTTTAGGCCATTATAAATAACACTACTATGAATATTTGTGTACAAGTTTTTGTATGGACCTATGTTTTCAGTTTTTTTAGGATATAACACCTGGAAATAGAATTGCTGGGTCATCTGATATTTCCAAGATTAACTTTTTGATGAACCGCCAAAGTGTTTTCCACAGTGGCCGCACCATTTTGCATTCCTACAAGCAATGTACGAGAGTTCTAATTATTCCACATCCTCACCAACACTTGTTATTGTCCATTTTTTTAATTATAGCCATCATGGTGGGTGTGAAATGGTAGCTCAATGTGGTTTTTTTTGTTTGTTTGCTTTTTGTTTTTTTAAATGGGATTTGCATTTTTGTTTTGTTTTGTTTTGTTTTTATTTATTTATCCCCCCCTTGCTGCTTGTGCTCATTGTGTCCATCTGCTGTGCGTTTCTCTGTGTCTGCTTGTCTCCCCTTGCTGCATCAGCTCACCACGCTGTGCAGGCCAGCTTCCTTCACCAGGAGGCCCAGGAATCGAACCTGGGGCCTCCCATATGGTAAAGGGGTGTCCAACCAATTGAGCCACAGCCGCTTCCCTCAAAGTGGTTTTGATTTACATTTCCCTAGTGGCTAACGATGTTGAGTATCTTTTCATGTGCTTATTGACCACCTGTACATCTTCTTTGGAAAATTTTGTCTTTTCAAATCTTTTGCCTGTTTAAAATGGGTCATGTGTCTTTCTGTTGTTGAGTTGTAAGATATCTTTATATATTCTGGATAGCAGACCCTTATCTAGCAAATATTTTTTCCATTTTTTGGGTTGTCTTTTCATTTTAATGGTGTCCTTTGAAGCACAAAAAGTTTAATTTTGATGTAGTCCAACCTACCTATTTTTCCCTCTGGTTCCCCACAAGGTTTTGACTCAGGCGGTCTATGGATCGCTCTATGAGAAATATTTCAAGAGACTGGTAAAGATGAAGGGGTTTCCATTTTTTTAATTTATTAGCATAAAGTTGTTCACAGTATTAACTTTTTGTTTTTTTTAAAGTCTCTGTTGTATCTGTAGTTAGATCTCCGTTTTCAATCCTAATGTTCTTTATTTGTACCTTCTCTTTCCATCTTGATTCATCTTTCCCAATATTGTTGTAGGTTTTCTTATTATTAGTCTTTCCAAACAACTAACTTTTGGCCTTGATTAACACTCTCTGTTGAATATCTGTTTTTCTAGTTCACTTTTTTTTTCTTTAAAGATTTATGTTATTTATTTATTTATCCCCCCCTTGCTGCCTGTCCTCGCTGTGTCCATTTGCTGTGCGTTTTTCTGTGTCTGCCTGTCTCCCTTTGTTGTGTCATCTTGCTGCACCAGCTCACCGTGCCACATGGGCTATCAGCTCATCACGCCGCCCGGGCTGTCAGCTCACCACGCACTGCACGGGCTGGCTTTGCCTTCACCAGGAAGCCCTGGGAATCGAACCCGGGGCCTCCCATATGGTAAACGGGAGCCCAGCCAATTGAGCCACAGCCACTTCCCAGTTCACTGACTTTTGCTCTTATTTTTAATCTCTTTTCTCCCTCATGCCCAGCTTATTCTTCTATTTTTTTTCCAATTTCTTAAATTAGACATTTAGTTCATTAATGTCCAGCTTTTCTCGTGGTTCTGGTATTCTGTGAAACACACTCCTCTCTTTAGCATCCCCACTTTCTTCCATGACTCAATCACCCCCTCGGCAGGAAGGTGAGGAGAAAATGGCGGCAGGAACAGAGCTGGGTGCAAAAACATTCCTGCAAAAAGCCACTTGGAAACGCTCTTCCAGAGAGTTAAGAGTTCCTGGGAGGCAGTGTTAGGGTATTCCAGAGCCAAACCAAGCCATCCAAGGTCATATTTCATTAAGGGGGTGGCACCCCACATCAGGGAGTCTTTGTGGCCTCACCACCTTGTCCTTTCAGACCGACTTCTACTTCAGCAAATGTCCTTTGCCAGGCCAGAGGCAATGAGGCAGATGCTCACCAACAGATGGAAAAAGCCAAAGCCATAAACTCAGCCCCAGCTGTCAGCTCAAACTGCTCCAGCTTCAGGCTAAGAACCATCTTGATCTTTTTCTTTGCTTCTAATCCTTATTCCCAGTAAATTCCATCCCTAGCACCTCCTAGTAGAGAGCCCAAAACCATCCACACAGTATGTAAGTACCGGAAGAGCCTGAGAAATCATCTGTCCAGCTCCCTTTTTCCTCCAAGGCAAGGAGGACACCAAGGCACATTCAAGTCCATGAACTATGTGTTTTTTCTGGTATCAATATGAAAGAGCCAGCTTTGTCCCATTCAGAGCATTCTGCTCTGAATTCTACTTTTCTAATACTATTTTGTGATCCTGGTTTCACTTTGTATTCATTTGCCTTATATAATTTTGCACAGCTCTTCATTTTTATAAATGTTGGATGGCTTTGTCATTTAATCTCTTGAAGATTGAGAGTGAGAAGTTAAACTCTCCCCCTAATATTGTGTTTTTGCTTCAAGAGGGCAAAAAGAAAAATAAGGATATAGAATATCTGAAGAATACAAGCAATAAGGTTGCTGTAAAAATATACTGAACTCTGTACCTGAAAAACAGAGTTCACGTTCAGTTCCCATGGAACATTGACAGAAGTGATCTTACATACACATGTACACACAGATTTTTCTTTTCTTTTTTTCTTTTAGGAGGTACCAAAGATTGAACTCAGGACCTCATACATGGGAAGGAAGCACTCAACAACAGAGCTACATCTGCTCCCTAATGAGAGTTGGTGTTTTTTGTTTATTTTGTTTTTAGGAGGTACCAGGGATCGAACCAGGGACCTCTTACATGGCAAGCAGGCACTCAACCATTTGAGCTACATCTGCTCCCCAAGATGTTTTGTTTGATGTTTTGGTTTGCAATGAAATAAAACTGGACATTAACAAAATACATATTTTTATGAATCTAATCCCTGGAAATGAAAATCTAATTCATAAATAACTCCGGGAGCAAAGAGGAACTCAAAATACAGTGACACAGTCATTAAGAGTAAAAATAGTGACAACGAAAGCAGCACAAATCAAAACTTATGGGATGTGGTCAAAGCTATTCTGGAGGGTAAAAGTCATTGCCTTGAGTGGTTTTACTGTTAAACAGGAATTTTAAAATAATGCAATTGAATTAAGCATACAACTAAAAAACAAGAAAAGAAAAAAAAAAATTAGGAGGACCACCAAAAAGCCTAAAAGAAATTAATGAAGAGTAAAGGAAAAATCAAGAGAATTAGAAAACAATGAAAAGTGCCCAAAAATAGACAGCAGCCAAGCACAGAAGACAAGGGCACCAGCTCTGAGAATGTGCAGATCCTATGGGAATTCCAGCTCTGGACTTTGGAGCTGTGTAACATCAGGCAAGTTAAATTTCTCAACTTCTCAACCACCTGTAAATGGGGCTAAGAGTACTTAACTCAGAGTTGTAAAGATTTCAAAAAATATAAAGTGCATGCAAAGTATTTAGCAAAGGGACTGACCAAAGAGAGTATTCAATAATTATCAGTAGCTGTTATTACTATCACCTTCAAAAATTCCAAGACAACAAACAAATCCAGACTAAAAAAAAGAGTGAGAATACATGTCCACTATAAGAAATCAAAAAGGCTACATAGCCACATTTAAATTTATTATTTTTTATTTTTAGTGATTACTATATACAATAGTGGGCTTAAAAATGAAAATCTAGGTAAAGTTGATTATTTCTTGGAAAATAAAGGACCAGGTTTGACTCATAAAGCAGCTGAAAAAATTCCTGAATAAACATATAAACATGGAAGAAATTGAAATGGTTATCAAATAACTACTTCTAAAAATGGCATGAGGCCCAGGCCTGGATGGGCTAGTTCTAGCAAACCTTCAAGGAACAGCTATTTCTCATGCAACTTAAACTGTTCCAGAGCATAGAAGAGGATGGAAACTTCACACTTCATTTTATAAGATTAGAATGGCTCAATACAAAGGGCAAAATAAAGAGAAAAGTTCTGACCAATATCACTTTTGAACACAGATATAAAAATCCAAAATAAAATATTAGCAAAGAATAATACAGCATCACCAAAGAGATTTTATTCCAAGAATGCTAGGATAATTCAAATTTAGGAAAATACCAAACCACAATGAACTACCACTTCATAACCTACTAGAATGGCTCTAATCAGGAAGATAAATGTTGTTGAGGATGTCAAGAAATTGGAACCCTTGTACATTGCTGGTGGGAGTACAAAATGGTGTAGACACTTTGGAAAACAGTTTAATGGTTCCTCAAAAATTAAACAAATATTGGAAAGCAGATGTGGCTCAAGTGGTTGGGCTCCCGTCTACCATATGGAAGGCCCTGGGTTCGGTTCCTGGGTCCTCCTGGTGAGGGCAAGCTGGCCGCGGGTACTGACGGCCCGCGCTCACGGAGAGCTGACGGCCCGCGCCCATGGAGAGCTGACGGCCCGCGCCCGCGGACAGCTGGTGCAGCAAGATGACACAACAAAGAGAGACACGCAAACACAGAGGAAAAACGCACAGCTAATGTACACAGAAAGCAGACGGCGAGCACAAGCAGCGGGGGGGGGGGTGTAAATAAATAAATAAAAAATAAATCTTAAAAAAAAAAAAATTAGATATTTACCATATGTCCCAGCAATTCCACTCATAAGTATATACACAAGAGAAATGAAAACCTATATCCATACAAAAACCTGTGCATGAAGATTCATAGCAGCATTACTCATAATAGT
>JAQZBX010032432.1:0-19957 GCA_029593785.1 Cabassous unicinctus
AACTTGAAAAAAAAAAAAAAAGAGACAGACAAAGGAAATTAAATGCAATAATATATCATGGACTGAATCTAATAAAATGGAGAAGAAAATGCCCAAAAGGACAAATGAAAACAGTATACCTTATAGCCATGCTGAATTTAACAGGTATAATTAAAGCAGTTATATAAGCAAGTGTCCTTGTTCTCAATAAATGTGGGGGGGGTATATACTGGAGTTCTACGTATTATTTCTGTATTATTTTTCAACTTCTTGTAAGTTTGAAATTATTTCAAAATAAAAAGTGAAACCTCCCAACTAATATCAAGAATGAAGCCTGGAGGTGTGGGGATGCAAAACAGAAAGGGTGAAAGCTGCTCAGGTGTTGCAACCCATGAACTTCTTCCAGGACCAAGACCCGTCCCACCACAGGTGAGGCTATGACACAAACCAACACTTCAATCTGGCCTAGTGCCCAGTACCACCCCAAGCTGGGGCCATGGCTTGTGAGTATGGGCCACATGCTCACGGGGTCCCTCGCCCAGTCATCAGTCCCAGGGGAGGGATCAGAGAAATCCTCCTTTAACATTTGGGCTAGTGAGAGACACAGGTTTGCAAAGAGGACACAATATGAGGTACTTTGAACTGTCTGGTCAGTAACTCTACCAGGCCACCCTTTAAGCTACCAGAGCCCTCCAACTCTCCCCTGCTAATCCCTACCTTATTCTTAAGAGGCCTGCACTTACTCTATCCCATTTCCTTAAAAGTTCCCAAGGGAAAAGGGGTACTCCAGGATCCCTGAGGTCATTATTTTCTACTCCTCTGAGTTTAGACCAGCCTTTCCATCTTTGGAAGATGTGAGAACAGACTGTACGCTCTGTGGCCATACCCTGGTCGCACTCCCCAAGCCTACCCACCCTCACTCCTTTGTAACTCCTTCTGCTCTCCACACCTCACCTTCTCTGGAACCAGAGGAGGCCGAGGACCCCGCCGATGCCCATCTCCTCCTTGAAGACCTCGGTGATGGGCATGCCCGCATAGATGAGCTCTTGCCCTCGCTCGTCACAGATGCTGGTCATGAATGAAGCAGGTTTGCGGATCAAGCCCAGCTCCTGAGGTGGGGCAGAGGGAAGCAGGGCCATAGTGACCACAGAGATTTTCTCAGGACTGCTTTACTATCTGTGGTCTCAGAAGCAAAGGGTCCCAAAATGGCTTCAATTCTAGTGGCCAAGCAACAACTCTCAGATGTGAATACACCAGTTTCCTCACACCCTTACAAACACAAAATTTTATCACAGAATTTTTTTTTCTTTGCTGACCTGCTGAGGGAAAACAGGTTGAGCATTTTTTCATGTTGAAAAGCCATTTCCTACCCTTTTTTTCTAATGGGCTATTGGTCTTTTTAAAACTGATTTCTAAGAGTCCTTGTATATTAAAGGAAATTAGCTCGCCATCTATCATATCCCCTTTGGACAATTAGGCAGAGTGGACTTGCAACTTCACTCTTGAAATCCTTTAGCAAATGCAAAACAACTATAGGAAATTATCTGATCCCAGGCCCCTCCGTTTCCAAGTCAGGTGACACAGCGATGGGAGACACATGGTTGCCCCCTGGCCCTCTTGGGCCCCACATTGTTTTACTGGTTGGTCAGAGGGGACCACCTCATAAGCTGACTCCAGCACACAAGGAGTGGCTGGAATCTAAGAGTCAATCATCAGGGTTCCTTCTACTACCCTTGGAGAAGCCTCCCTAGGACCAGGGTTTAGAGCACGGTGAGGCGACTACATGGTTGCTCTAACTATTGGGAGGGTCTGGTTTCTAGGGGTTTGAGCCAAATAATTCAAAAGCCTTAGGTCCCCACCCCCACAACCCCAAATCGCCCCTGCCTCACTGTAGGGACACACAATGCACCTACCCTGGCCCAGGAGTAGTCCATTGGCACTGTTGGGGGCGGCACCTCCTGAGCAGGCACAATGACTCCTTTGAACACAAGATCCTCATACACAGACCTGGGAGGGTGGAGTAGGGGCAGAAGACAGCCACTTGAATTTTATTATTCTGGACTCTTCTAAGCCATTCCAGAAACACGCCTCTGGTCCCCAAACACTTTAGCATTCTTCAGCTCTGCATACTCTACTGTCAGTGGCTAAATGAAAAGAAGTACTAGCCAAGTATGCTCTCTCCACACCCCCAATCCCCAAATAGGGCTTTACAAAAAGCAGAATCTGGAGGCTAAAGAAAGATAAAAGGGGAGCAGCCCAGGCAGATTTAAGAGGTAGAAGCAGGGAGAGGAACAGGATATCTAATAGCTCTTTCGTCAATCAAGTAGAGGTGGCACCCTCTAGATGTTTCTATACCCATCTCTCATTTGTGGCCACCAACTGGGCCACATTTCAATACCAGCCTGAATGGCCTGTAACTGGGCAAGAGAAAGTTGCTGCTTCCACAGACAAAACAGAAGCTAAAGACAGAGAAAGGATTTGGGACCATCCATATATGCTGTACTGGATGCCTGAGAGGGACCAGAAATATGAGATGCCCCTAAGTCGGAGAAGCTGTTCTCCTCGGGAGAGACTTGGAAAGGGAGAGGGAAGCTGGCATCTTCCCCAAGGTCCACTTACTGGATGATTTCTCCAAGCTCATCAAAACTCTGGGGCACAAACACTCCTGCCTCCTTCAAAGCCTGGTTCTTGGCTACAGCAGTTTCAGAAGCCTGGTTGGCACAAGCTCCAGCGTGGCCAAACTGTACCTGAAAGGCAAAGGAGAGCGGCTTTAACAGGCTTGTTACTCCCCCAAGAGAGAACACAATGGGAAATGTCAGCACTGACTACAGGCCAGCACTGTATTAAGTGTGTTACTTGAAGCACTTCCTTCAAGGCTCAACAAGCTCACTAAATAGGGATGATGGATGATTCTCATTTTACAGATGAGGAAACTGAGGCACAGAGAAGTTCAGGAACTTAGTTAAGGTCACACAACTAGTGTGTATTAGAGCTGGGAGACAAAGCCTGGAAGCCCAACTCCAGAATCAAACTCTTAATACTGAGTCACATTCAGCTTCCTCTGGGGTAGTAGTGAGAGAGATGGGGAACAGGGGTTGGTTCTGAGTGACAGAAGAGAAATGAGGCTTCAAACTGGCAGTCTTATGCTAAGTTGAACCCATAAACTTGAGCTGACTGGTTGTCCCATATATACTTTTTTCTATAAAATATGTACCAATATTTAAAATGAAAGATTTCATTTAAAAATACAAATTCCCACTTTCATTTCAAAGAAGGTTTTGCATCACCAGGCCCATATTCCTATGTGGCATCGATCACCTGGAGCCAAGCAGTGACTTCCCTCTTCAGCCTAAGCATGCACCGAGGTGAACTAGAAACCTGACTATTAGATATGGGGATTAACTGGCTATACGGAGTGAGCAAGAGGGAAGAAAAGAACAATCAGAATAGAAGAGTTAAGTGAAAATTGTGTCTTTAACCAAGCAATAGGGAGGGGGGACGGTAATCATAATCATATCTAACCTGTTTATAACACTTACTATGTCCAGGCACTTTCCTAAGAGTTTTGTGCCCATTTAATCACCCCAATAACGATTACTGTTCCCTATAAATAAGGAACTGGAAGCACAGAGGGGTAAAGTTACCTGCTAAAGGTCACAAAGCTAACATATGGTGGCATTTGAACCCAGGCAATTTGGCCTCAGAGTCTGCTCTTGATCACTACATAAAACCACCAGGGGCCCGTAATGGGGAAAAGGCGAGGAAGCACTGCTCTGTTAAAGCCTGAGAACACGTGCCTTCAAGGTGCATTACAGTGTGGAGTGCGGGTTCCTAATGCATTCTTTGCAGGACTTAGTTCACTTTGGGTGGAAGGGGTGGGAAGAAGAGATTCTGTACTCAAACTTAGAATTGCTGGGTTCAAGGAAGTTATACGTTTAACTGAGATTTCTCAAAACTAAAACCAAAATTTCTAAGAGTGAGTTAGGTTACACAGCATTTTCCTAACTTACAGAGGCTGCTTGTTTTTGTTTGTTTTTTTTAAATTTTATTTATTTATCCCCCCCTTGCTGCTTGTGCTGCTGTGTCCATTCGCTGTGTGTCTTCTCTGTGTCTGCTTATCTCCCCCTTGCTGTGAGGTCTTGCCGCATCAGCCCACGGCGCCGCGCGAGCCGGCCTGCCCTCACAAGGAGGCAAGGAGGCCTCGGGACGCGAACCCGGGCCTCCCACATGGTAAACGGGGGCTCTATCCACTGAGCCACACCCGCTTCCCTGTTTGGTTTGTTTTATGTTTTGTTTCAAGGACCATTTCTACAGGACCAGGGTTTTGTGGCCCACACTTCTGAAAAATGCCACCTTCACAATACCCACTTGTCCCTACCCTAATTCCCCAGTTCTTAATTCAGTTTTCCTGTCTTGCTGATGAGGAGAGATTCTGTTGTGTTCCTATCTTATGTCTTCTACAGGCTGAAAGTTCAGCAAGGTCAAGGGCTGTGACCTGCTGAATTAAAAAAATCATCTATTTACCGGCAGTCACTCTACTATTCTACTTTGATGTGTGTTCGAAATTTCATAAAAAGCTTTAAAAATTAAAAAAAAAAAAAAAAAAAAAAAAAGCACCTCTTGAGGACCTGCCACAAACAGGAGCACGGTGCTTACCCACTTGGTGGTTGGAGAGGGCAAAACAAGTTGAAGAAAATATAATGGAGGAGGAGGGAGGAATTATTTTTGGTGGAGGGTAGGGTGGTAATGAAGAAGAAATGGAATCAGGGGCAGCTTCATGGACTAAGTGGGTTGAAGAATGAAAATAGTTAGTAAGACCTATACATGCCAGACTCTTTACAATTACTTTCTTGTTTAATTCACACATTAACCTTGTATCATCCCCATTTCACAGCGCAGGAAACTGAGGTTCAGAGAGAATAAATGACTTGCTCTAGGCACACGATCCTCCATCTGATTTCAAAGCCTGTGCAAGTAGAGCTCCTCTGGGAAGGATGGGCAGGATTCCTTGGCCCTCTCCCTCTCCTTTACCTACTCAGAAAACACACACACACACACACACACATACACTCATATACATATACAGTTTATACTTACACGAAATGGATTGTATCACAAGCATTTACTGAAGCCTACTCATTCTTACATTTAATATATCTTAAACTCTTTCTAGATCAATGTATCAAGCTCCACCCCATTCTTTTTGTGCCTGTACAGTTTTCCATTATATGGATGTTCCACGATTACACTGAGAAGCATTAGGTTGTTTCTAGTTGCCATGAATATCCTTGTACACTAACTTGAAAACATTTTTGCATACATATTCTTAGGATAAATCTGTAGAAATGGAATTGCTGGTGCAAAGAGGATGTGCATTTTACAGTCGGACAAATATTGCCCTACGGAGGGAAAGGCAAGCATTCTAGAGGGGAAGAATAGGGTCACAAAGGCTTACTGGTAGGAAAAATGTAAGGTTTAAGCAGAAGGGATTATTGTTACAAGAAGCCTTGAAAGCAAAATCTCATCCTTTTATACACATAGCACTTAGGACAAGGCCTCATCCTTGGAGGCTGCTCAGTGGCTACTGATGACCTGATGTGGATGACAAGTGTCTATTTCCCTAGGTTTCATCATCAATCACTGGATGGGACAAGCTGGAATGCAGGGGCTGAGGCCTGGCTTATAGTACCCCAGCAGAAGCCCAATACAGGCTCAGAGAGTGTTTATATTTTATATTTATATCAAGTGTCGGGCACTTTCACATACATTGTCATTTCAACAATAATTAACACCAAGAACAAGCCTACTTTCCTTCCGTAACCTCTTTCCACACACAACTTCTCACTGGGCCCCTGCCCAACTAAGTCTAGGATGTCTCCCCTTCCTCCTTATTCTTCCTTTCACTCAACAAGCTTCTCCTCCCTTAAGACGCAGTTTAAGCATCACCTTCTCAACTACTCCAGACCCCCACAGCAGTGTTTCTTCCCCCTAAAGGGACTTGGATCCTTGGTCTGACCTTAATCTGTTCGTGAGTCTGTTTCCTTCAACCAGATATAAGCTCCTAGAGAGTAGGACCGTGACTGGACTTAGAAACAACCAAACAAGTCATCAATGTTTACTGAAAGAAGCTGCTTAGTAAGATGTCAACCTGGTTCCCCTCCAATGCCCCCGCCCCACCCAGAAGCGAGCAGTGTGGGCTGTACCTCGGAGGAGAACATGGTGGCACAGGTCCCGATGCACCAGCAGACCACGGGCTTGGTGATGCGGCCTTCCTTGATGCCCCGGCAGATCTTATATTCCTCCGTGCCCCCTATCTGCCAAACAACAGGGAACAAGAAAAAGCCCACAGGTTAGCAGAGCTCATCCAGAATTGCCAACCAAATTTACTGGGATCAGGAAAAATAGCCCCAAATTGGGCAGGGCCTAAAGTCACCAAGTGTCCTGTGAGTTACAATTTGGCTAAAAAATAAGAGGGCATGGGCTTTGGCCAAATAACAGATAGGTATTCAGCCTGGAAGCCTCAGATTGGATGCAAGGAGGAATTCTAAAGGGACAGCAGGTCTTGTAGGGAAAGTCCCTGGGATGTCCCCTTCCTGATTTGCGTGGATAAGATAATTAGGAATATACTTGCACAGAAGCATGAGCAAGGGATTGGGTTATAGATTTCTCCCAACTTTAAAACAAATGCACTTTTTGCTCCAGCTATCCACATGGTAGAGACCATAGCCAGCCAGTGCAAAGCTTCTCCTTTATTGGAGCTATGTCTCATGCCACCAGGAGGTAAGAACTCGTTTTTCAGGAACATACACAACAACAGTGTTAACAGTGATAATCTCTAGACCCCAAAGTCTAGGGGGTGGGATTACCAGGAATTGTTACTTTAAGTTATACCTAACCAAATTTCTTGAATTTTTTTAAAAAACTGAAATCATGCATTATTTTTACAATCAGAAGAAAAAGTTGTTTGTTGTTTTTAAAATAACTCACCTCTCCCAGAACCACTATCATTTTGACTCCAGGAGTGTCCTGATACCGTAAGACGTGGTCCATAAATGTTGAGCCAGGGTACCTGTCCAGAGCAGGGGGTAAAGAGATCAGGAGGAGGCTTAGGTGAGGTGTGTGTACAGGCGTGGGAAGCACACTCACGCTCATGCTAGGAACACTGTGGGGCGGGGGGTGCCCCGTGAGGGTCCAAAGATGTCTTAGGGATAATGGGGGCACAATGAAAGTGAAGGAAGAGTTTTAAAATTCACATAAAAGACCGGGAGCAAAATAAGACCCAAAGAGGTTTATTTGGCAGTAAGAGATGCCCTGGAGAACATGTGTAGTGGTTTTAAAATATGTCCACAAGGAGCAGATGTGGCTCAAGCGGTTAAGCACCTGCTTCCAACATGGGAGGTCCCAGGTTTGGTTCCCGGTGCCTCCTAAAAAAAAAAAAGAAAAACAAGCCAACAAATGAAAAACCCAACTCAGGGGAGCTGATGTGGCTCAGTGGTTGAGCACTGGTTTCCCACATGCGAGGTCCTGGGTTCAACCCCTGGCACCTCAAAAAAAAAAGTCCACAAATTCTCTGAAAAAGGTAGAGCCTGATTCCTCTCCTCTTGAAAATGGGCTGAGGACTTAGTGATTTTCTCCTAATGAACAAAAAGTGGCAGAAATGATTCTGTGACATTGACTTCCAAGGCTAGGTTTTAAAAAAAATAGCTTCTGCCTGGCCCTCTCTCTCATGAAGTGCTCACTCTGGGGTCCATGTCCTGAAGACACCCAAGCAGCCTGCAGATGCCCACACTGAGAAGAACACGAATGAGCCGGCTGCAGCCCTGCTGACATCTGACTGTATCACCTTGCTAAAGACCCTAAGCCAGGATGGCCCAACTAAGCCTTTTACAAAGCAATGAGAATTAATACAACATGCCAAACTATATCCCACAGAACACCAAAGATGACAGGTTTTTACTGGAAGTTCTGTGCTTTTTTTTTCCCTGCTGTCACATGAGTTTGCAAAAGGATTGCTTAAGGCCAAACTGGCATCTCTGCACATTTTCATGTGCCTATGGTATACTCAAGAACATTACAGATTCCAAGGGGACACTACCACAAGCAGCATTTTCCAGACTTGTTTGACCAGGACCTTTTGTCAGGTCCTGGCTACACCCCTGAAAACCTCAGAAAGTCTTTCCTCACCTAGACATCCCATCTGAAATGACTTGGTGAAGCTAGGGAGAGTGACAAGCTGACTCAGTCTCCCAACAGCTTTTGGCCTCTGAGCTAAACAGCAGCAGCAGTAGTAACCAATCATAATGGAGAGCATTTACTATGAACTTACTGAGTGCCACACACTACTCTAAGATACTACTCGAAGACTAAGAACACTCCTGTTAATTACCAGGAGCACTTCCTCATTCAGTGCCGGGCACTGCTAGGCACTGTATGCATATGCACATTATCTCAGGAATGCTCCCCACAATCCCATGAGGTGGGTGCTATTATTTTACCCATTTGATGTGTAAGGATGATGGAGGTCTGGGAGGTTAAGCAACTTGCCCAGGATGCCCCACCTGGTAAACAGGGAAACTGGGATTTGAACCCCTTGGTCAGATTTCATAGTCAGGCCTGCCCACCCACGTCACTCTGTTGGTTCCTTATGGCTGCACCTCAGACAACAAACAGAATTACCCCAAAAGAGCAAACACCTTCTAAAAGAACCATCCTGTAGTCTCTGACTTTCTGCTCATGTCAGTCCTGTGACAAGAGCAGAGGTGCCTTGGGCCTGGAACTCAGTGGCAGTGAGCCAAGACGAGGAGGCAGTATCTTGCTCCCTGCTTGCTGCTCTCTGTCAGGCCTAAATATCTCAGTGCAGGAAGCACGCCTTGGAGCCCACTGCCCACTGATCACCTGTCCCCACCAATAGCCACGCCTTCATAGACACCGTCCGTGGTCCGGGAGATGATATTGTTGAGCTCGTTGGACATGCCTCCAGAACGCGAGACATAGGCCACGCTGCCAGGGCGGTACAGCTTGGAGGCCAGGATGTTGTCCAGCATTCCACCGGTATTCCCAATCTTAAAGCACCCAGGCTTGATGCCTCCAACCTGTATAGGTCAAAAGAGCAGTTAGGGAGGAAGGGTGGGAGAGCAAATTCCTGAGTAACCACAGGGCTCAGGGAATCACGAAACCCTGGGGTTATCTGTCGGCCCTGTCTACTCTGGCCAGGCTGGGAAGAAAATGGCCAGGAGAACTAACCTGCCCACTGAGTTTCCTGCTCAGGAAGAATCTCTTCTCTCCCTTAGAAGACATTACAGGAAAAAGGAAAGCCTTATTTGTAAAGCACAACTCACTACTGCAGATTCAGATATGTACACTCAGAGTGATGTCACCTCCCTTGCTCCAAGGGGGTTATAGCAGCCAGCAAAGGTCACTGGCCTAGAACACAAGGGTGCTTCTCTGTTAAAAACCACCCCCTGCCTCTGAAATGAAAGGTTTCTTTCTTAGTTCAAAAATAACTTCAGGGGAGCAGATGTAGCTTAGTGATTAAGCACCTGCTTCCCATGCACGAGGTGCAGGGTCCAATGCCTGGTACCTCCTAACAAACAAACAAACAAAAAAAAAACTTAGCTTCAGACAAATTTTAATACAGCAACTAAGTAAAAACAAAAAAATATGCACGGAATAATTTCTTCTTACTTTAAGTTCTTTGGGTCAAAAAATAATGCTTCTAGATAGCTTTTTCTTTGGTTTGTAGTTAAAGGAATAATCAAAGACTGCTATGGTTGCAGGAGGATAGACAAACACTTAAAAAAAAAAAAAAGTCTTTCACTAGTCCCTTGAAACTATATAAAGATGATATGGACTGATAGACTGAGGAGAGAGACCTTTAAAAAACTAACTGGAAATGGACAGCCTGACTTTCCTCAGGTACTCCCTAAACCTTTTTGACCTAGAAGTGAGACTGAAGAGTCACAAGTGAGCTTCCTGAGGGCCTGGAATTTGGAAAACAGCCTCTGACTTAAAGGAAGGCATTGGGGGGGGGGGTGTCGGATAGGGACAGACGACTCACAGTGGCAGGTCCGATGATGGTTACCCCCTTCTGATCCGCCTTCTTGATCAGCTTCCTTGTGAGGGCCTCAGGGATGCCTTCGGCTATGATGGCAATGGTCCGGATCTGGAGGGCAAAACCAGCTCCTTCCTGTTAACCTTTCACCTCAGAAGGGACAATGAGGGCTCCACCCCCTCCGTTCCCCCTTCTAGGCTCTAAGAACAAAGTTGTTTTTTTTTTTAACAGAATGCATCTCCTTGCCACAGGCCTTTCCTGTTTCTATCCTGATCATGCCAACCCTCTCCTAAAAAGTGATTTCCAGTGGTTAACACCAGAGAGATTCAGGAACTGAGGAGGAGCAAATGTTCCTTGATACCTGCAACAATCAAAGCAGGTGCAATCTGTCCCACCCCAAAATTTGTAGGACCCCAGCCCTACCCATTCCCTACTTATCTTTGTACTTGCTCATAATGCAGTTATCTGTGGTTTTCTCCACCATACCCTCTGACTCTCTGACTTTCTGTCCCCACAGGACAGGGCTGGTACCTGAGAGAAATGATCTGCTTCCACACTCAGACCAGAGAGTGGGCTGGGGAGAAAGTCAAAAGGGATGGAGGTGGGCGGGAAAAGACCTAAGAACCACCTGCATTTGCCTCTAGATCTGGGGCCAGCAAATGTTTTCTGTAAAAAGCCAAATAGTGGATATTTCAAGCTTTGTGGGTTAGGTGGTCTCTGTGGCAACTCCTCAAGCCTACTTTTGTAGCTCGAAAGCAATCATGGACAATATGTACATGAATGAGTGTGGTTCTGTTCCAATATAACTTTATTTACAAAAACTGGTGGTGGGTTAGATTTGGCCCTTGGGCAACAGTTTGCCAACTTTTGCTCTACACTGAAAAAGTAGCTTGTTTTTAGAAGGTATGCTTTCTTTTTTACTTCATCTAGATATCAAAACAAGTTTCTGTTCTCTAGTCATAGACTAAAATAAGCCAGTCTGAGATTGGACAATAATTTTTAATAAAAGGGTCAATATACTCATCTAATAAGGGCTAAAAAGACAAACAAACACTCCTGTAACCGTTGGCCAATTTGATGTAATTATGAATTCCAAAAATATAAGTAGATCATTGCTTGTAAACTGATCTGTTAATCTGGGCATGATTAGGTTATGATTAGGGCATTGAGCCCCACCCCTTGGTGGGTGGGGAATCAGATGTAAAAGGCATGGCAAGAACAGAATTGAAGCAGTCTTTTGAGAAGTTTTGATGTTGGAAAGAAGGCCCCAGGAGAAGAGAAGCAAGCTGTTTGTCTGATCATCTACAGCTGACCTTGTGGAGGAAACAGGAGCTAAGTCCGGAGAGAAACGCAGCCCCGGGAAGAAAGGAACCCAAGAAGCCTGAACCCTGGCAAATGTCGGCAGCTGTCTTGCTCTAACATGTGGCAATGGACTGTGGTGAGAAAAGAAACTTAACGCTTTATGGCCTGGTAACTCTGGACTTCTACCCCAAATAAATACCCTTTATAAAGACCAACCCATTTTTGGTATTTCACATTAGCACCCCTTTGGCTGACTAATACAACTCCCATAGGGAAAAAAAGGGCGGGGGGGTGTGCAAATCATAGAATACAAATGGCCAATAAATGCTTTAAAATGCTCATCTTAGTTAAGACTCAAAGATATTCAAATTAAAGAGAACGTCTCTCAATTTGACAAATACGTATGTTTTTAAAATCCAAACAGTGAGTGTTGGCAAGGGTACAGGGAAGCAAGCACTCAAATTACCAATGGGAGCTTACATCAAAACAACTTTCTGGAGGGTACGGAGGACAGATCAAAGGCTCTCAAATCTGTACACTCTGATCCAGCAGTTTGACTACCAGAAATCTACACTAGGGAAATCAGTAAGGCCATGTGCAAGTGCTAATCGAAGCATTCACAATACTTGAAATAATGAAATTGATGCTGTCAATACATACTTACTGGTGTGGAAAGAGTGAGAAAGTGGATTATAAAATAATTACATTCAATATTATTCCGTTTGTTCAAATCCAGAAAAAGTGTGGATAAGGATATATTCAAACATTAGCAGTCATGTTGCTGGGTAATGGGATTCAGGGTATTTCTTTCTTTCTTTTTATTCATTAGTACTTTTAAATAATAAATATGTAATGCTTTTGAAATAAAAAAGTGCTTTTGAGTCTGTTTTTTTAAGCCAGCTGAGAGAGAACCATTTTGAGTCCATGGAAGCAGCCACTGTTGCCCTGGCCTGCCCACGGTGATCTCCATGCCTTCGAGAAAGCCAGTGTCTCACCACTTTCACCCAAACAACCAGCCACTCCCAAATCCCAAGCCTTTGCCCAGGTGACTGTGGGCCCTGTCCGTGGAGCTTCCTCTGCTCCCCCTGCTCCCCAGGACCCAGCAACCCACCTGTGCGTAGCTCATGGTCTCAACAGTACTGTCATAAGCGGAGCGGAGGGAGGCAAAGTTGATCAGCACATCGACTTCTGGGTGTTTCTTCATGGCATCAGCCATGTTCTTGAAGACAGGGATCAAGATCTCCTTGTGACCCCAGTAAAACTTCTGCTTGTGGTCCCCACTGCGAGAAAGGGGGAGGAAGGTCAGACACTCTCCGTCTGTCAGAGCTGGAAGTTTTCCCCTCTTCCCTGCGGCATTGGGGTGGGGGGTCAAGGGGCGGCACTTCACCCTGAAGGTGGAAGAGGTGGGGACTCTGCCTCAAAGAGCTTCCATCTAATGGAAAAAGACCCCCCAAGAACATTCCCCAGTCTCTGAGAGGGGCAGGCCCCTCTCCAGCAAAAGAGGATAAACTATCTGGTTCCCCAATCCTTGTCTTAGTAGAGGGAGGGGGTTAAGAGGAAACCTGCTCACCAGCTATCTCGGCCTTCCTGCTGTGGGGTGACTCACGTGAAAGGGTAGACCATGGCGGCCACTGAGGGCTCGTCCCGGGAGCAGACATAGTCAAAGTCCAGCATGCCTTGCACAGCCCGGGTCTGCATACCCCACACAATGGCCTTGGTGTGGCAGCTGAAGAGGGTGGCGCTCTTTCCTAGTGGGCAAAGACACAGAGAGTGGACCCAGAACACACACCCCGGGAAACCGGCAGGGACAGGGGCTGCCTGCCAGACCCCCCACCCCGGACCAAGTCCAGGGAGGGTGGCATATCAGAACTGCAAAGTAATGTCAAGGGGAGGGAATTCTGAGGACGTGGGAATTGGAGTGGCCTCAGGACTTTAAACAATTCTCGAACAATCCTCATCGCCCTGTAAATCTGGACAGGAACCAGCCCCGGTCAGGTGTGATTCTCTTGAAGTCTGGGCTGAGGTCCAAGGCAGGCGAGCTGCAGCCAGGACAGCCTCCTCTTTAACTGAGGTCCTGGCCAGGCTCTGGCAAGCCCAGCATCTCCCACCACCTTCTTTCTCCTATTCCACCTGTCCTTCCCCCTTCTACTAGGTGGCTCTTTCCTGCTTCTAGCAATACACTCGGACAGGCCCTTCAGCGGGTGGGAAAGAGAGGAGGGGTGAAAGAAGGGAACAAAAGCAGCTGGCAGAAGTGCATTCCTTAGCCTGAAGGGAAAGGACCCCTCACCACCCTGCTAGCTGGTAACCTCCTCCCTGCAAATCAGGGAGGAAGAGAGCAGGCCTCAGGGGAGGTGCTCAGCTCCTCAGAGAGATCAATTAACCATTTAACCCACTGTACCGGCACAGACTTGGTCAACTGTTCAAAGTCAGACTTGGTTCAAGGCCTGATTAAATAAATAAACGTCATTTATTAGAGGTCATTCTCCCTAGCTGTGTAGGATGCTCACCCCTGTAAAGGCCCACCTCTTCCATTATAGCCGTAAGCATCTGATGACAGAAAGCTCCTGATTTTGCAAAACACCTGGGATTTACTGTCACCCATCTGAGCTCCAAGGATTCAGGAGATCACAGAACAAGGGAAACTCCTAATCCAGTTCCCTCGCGTCTCAATCCCAGGAAATTGAAGCCCAGAGATGCCAAATGACAGATCCTAGGCCATTTAGCCTCAGAGCCAGGATCTCATAACCTAAGACGCAGTCAACTGGGCAGCTGAAAAGGAAGGATATGAGTCAGCGTGACTCTGCCAGCCCCCATTCTCGGGAGCCCACACCCACTGTGCACAGACAGCCCGTCCATCCCCAGAAGCTTCAGAGCTCAGGAGGATAAAGCCTGGACTCTACAAACCCACTCTCACCACCAGCATACAAGAGGCTAAGCAAAGGCAGGAACAAAAGGTGCTTAGCTCCTCAAGACAGAAAAACCAAAGCTGAAGGGGGTGATCCCCTGCCCTGTGGGCAGCAGGGAAGCCCCAGAGAAACTGTGCTCTGGAGTCTAAGCCCCCACAAGGGTGGGCTGCCCCTAACAATCTGCTCCCTCCCTGGCCCACCCTCCTCTTTCTCCTCCTACTTCTCAGCACAGCTCAAAGACTAATAACAAGAGTGGAACCTGCTCTCCATCATCCTCCCTGCTTGGGTGAGAGGGCTCCCTGCAAACTTTCCACACAGGGCTCAGACTCTGGTCCTGCCTTTTAGGTAACAATGTAAATGCAGAGGTAAAGAGGCAGAAAGTGTAGAGATAAAGACAGGTCTCAGGTCAGGTCAGAGGGCTGCATTCCTGGCCTTTCCAGTTTGATTTTGGTGACCTCAGTTCATCATGTGTTGCCCTCCCTTTGCAAGAGGTCAGAGGTCATCAGAAGATGGTCCCCCCGCCCCCAGCTGTGGATGTCAAAAAGTTAAATGGAAACCCTGGTACTTTAAACAGATAAATGTATTCATCTAGGTCAAGGTCAAAAGGAGAGTCTGCACGCATGTGGGTGTGCACACGTGTGTGTGTACAGAAAAAGTCCACTGTAAACTATAATCTTACACATAGACCAAGCCCAGATGCCTTCCCATTACCTGGGCTAAGGATGTGCTGCACAGCCTTCCGAGCTTCTAGCTCTTCTCTCTCTAACCTACTCTTCATCAAAAACCTGGAGAAATCTAAATTTGTCCCTACTCTTAGGAACACCGGGATGAAGCTGGCAGGGGTGAGGATGAAGCAGGAAAAATAAGAGAATGACAGAGTAGTGACAGAAGTAAATGAGAATGGGGGTAATGTGTGGCTCCCCTCCTCCACACCAGCAGGGACACACACCCACTGCTCTGTCCAGATTTGATGGCTCCCTCCTTCCCAGGACGACCCTCACTCCTTCTGCAGTCTACACCCCCCTCCCAAGCTTAGAGCCAGAGACGGTCACAGAGTGAGGAGAGCAGCGGGGGCAGGTGCTAAGCAGGGGTGGGGAGGGAGGGCGAGCAAAAACCAGGACTTGGGGGCAGGCCACACCGAGGTAGGGACAGAAAATATACTAGACAACACTGCCACCCACCAGGGGAGGGGAAAACAAAGCACCCGATAACATTATAAAATTATAACCCGCTGACAAAGCCCCACATGGAACTGGGAGGGGGTGGGGCATCCTACCTTGCAGGGATCTTGGACTTGGGACTGAATCTGTCAAAGAAAATGACCAAGGCAACTGAGTGACCTGCTGATGGCCAGAGGCTTTGGAGGGAGGGTGGGAGCAGGGAAGGGTCCCACAGACAAGCCTCTTAAGACTGACGCCCTCACCATCTCTTGTCTGTTCTACAGGAGACAGGAGGAGTGAAGCCAACAGAAGAGGTGAAAGCACCAGTCAGCAGAGTGGATGCAGGAAAGGGCAAAGAGCCACAGGGGGCAGAGGGAGGCACAAGGGAAGGTGTGTAGGACACCACAGCCTCCCCACCTCCCCAGGATGATTTGGGGCTCCCAGGGCAGCAGCTTCTGATGGAGTCCCTGGAGCTAGTGTCGCTGTTTCACAAAATGCCTTAAGCCAACTCTGTACGTAGCAGGAAGAGGCTGAACAGGTTCCATGGGCCCAGTGGTAACTAGTATCAGTGAGCTAATGCTGGTTACAAGGGCTGACTGGCAGGTATCACGACTTTGATGAAATCAGATGATGGAGAGACAAATTAGGTAAAGGAGAGATGGGCTGGTGGCTCACAGGGGAGGGAACACTGTGTAAGGGCCCCAAGACGACAGAGTTCAGGGGGGCAACCACTGCCGCAGGAGCTTGCTCCCGCCCTCCCTTTAGGAGCTAAGTCTGGGAGACCTTTCCACTTCCTGGTATTTCTGTAGCCCCATCACCTCCACAGCCTCCCTGCCTAGTTCACCCACCCCTGGAGGGAGAAGGCGGGTAGAAGAAGAGAAGGAAGAAGTGAGGGGAGCCCAGGGACAGCATGATCCTCAGCATTGGGAGAGTCCACAGGGAAGGCTTGCAGTATCTCATCCACACATTCCCTTCCCATCCCACACCCAAGCCCACTCTCACAGCAAAGCTCAAACCATCCTCCCTCCACCTTTGCTGACCCAGACAGGACCCGGAAAGGGAAGGGGCCACTCCCTGTAATGCGCCCGAGACCTCTGGGAGTTACCTTGGGGCATGGCAGGCTTGGCCTTCTTTGCAGGTGCCACCTCATCAGCCCTGGACTCAGAAAAAGATGCCGTCCTGCTGGGGGCTGGGGTCTAGGGTGGGACAGGGAGAGAGAGTAGGAGTTACCGGTAGCAGCCGGGGAAAAAAGCCATGAGTCCTTAAGGCCCCCCCCAAATCAGGCAAAAATTAGTACAGCACTGTTCTTTACAAGCTGCTTCCAAAACCACTATTCGAAAACCCCTGAGAGAGGAATGAATATTGTCCCCATGTTATAGAAGAACAAACTGAGGTTCTCAGCAGGGAAAAGCAAGAGCCAGGATTGAACTCAGGTCTGATTTTAAAACCCTCACTCTTCTCATTATGCTACCTTGACTGGGGCAGGAAAAAAAATTGGCAGAGATCCAGAAATCGACCACATACTAACTTTCCCCTGGCCTCAAATGTGTTCTGGATGGGAAGGGGGATGGTTGAAGAGAATGGATGGTCCCTTTCAGGCATGAAAAAGGCTGGCACCCACCGATGTGCTCCCGCTGGCATTGAGAAGAAAGTTGGCAGTGTGGGCCGCTGTGGGCGGCTGATTGGGGATGGGCCGGTGGCCCAGGGCCATGCCCACAATGGCTGTCATGTGCGTCTCAGTGCCGAAGACGTGAATGGGGATCCCAGTGGTCTTCCCTGTGAGGGAAGGAAAAGAATCCGTCAGTCGAGTCTTCCAGTAAGTGCTTGGTTCATGAACTTTACAAAGGTCCCTTTACAGCCTTGCCCGGTGTCTGGTGTTTTCTGCGCAAAACCAAGTAACCAGGACAAATGAACTATCATATTTTCACTGTTCAACAGATCTTTATAAAGACCACCTGCTGGCAAGAAGCACAAGAAACAGCTCTACTGGCGAGCCCCAAGCGAGTACCCTCCTCCCGCTCATAGCCTGGTCCTGCCTACCCAACCTCCACCGCCCCCAGCACCTGCATGCCCCCCGCTCCAGCCTCCCCGGCCTCTCTGCTCCCCAACACCCCAAATTCCTTTCCCCAGGGCTCTGGCCCACCTCTTCCAACTGTCTGGAGCTCTCTTGCCCCAGCTCTTCACCAGCTGGCTCCCTCATCACTCAGCTCAGCTCAAGTGTCACCTTGTGAGAAAGGCCTGCCCTGACCTCCACCAGCCACCCTCCTTCATGCCACTCCTGCTGCCTTCACACCATCTCTGACAGCATCTTGATCATGTAACTGTTCACTTATTTAATGTCCCAACTGTGAGAGACAACTTGGTAACATTCAGTGTGCTGTCCCCAAGGCCTGGCCCATGACAGGTGCTCAGTTTCATAAGAATGAATGCAATCTAATACTCGGTACGACTTCTAGTGACTTAGGGGGTTTAGTGTTTGCCATGGATACCACATTTGAGAGGATGGGAAAGGCTTTGTCTGTCACATCAGAAGGCAAGCTCACTGAGCAAGAGCATCTTATGTCTGTCACCACTCTGGCCACTTCACGTGAACGCCTGCTCCACACCTAACTGCTCTTACAACAGGGGCCGCACATTCTTAGGCTTGGAACAGACAGGTGGCTGGCTCCATGTCGTGAGAGGGCAGAGAGTGGAAGAGACACAGGATACGGAAGTAGAAGAAAGCCAGAGGGCATTAGCACAAAACTGCACAGCCAGAAAGGGGAGTGGGAGAGCACGAAGACAGCTCAGAGGGGGACCACCCAACACTCGGGGCAGGAAGAAGGGAAAAAGGGCCCCATCTTACCGACTTCTCCCATCACCCGTAAGCCCTCCTGATAGTTGGGACCACCTCTCCGGACAAAGATTGTGACCTCGTGCTCCTTCAGGGGGACCTGGTAATCCCGAATCGCTCTCACGATGCCCTGGAAGCACAAAGGGCCAACAAAGGCACATGACCAAAAACAAGCAACCATAAGCCAATGATTTACAGCCATGATAAGCAAATGTGCCAGGACATACAGAGCAAGTGCTGCTTCTCAGGAAGTATGGCAAGTCCTGGCACTTGAGAATCTGACACACGTGAACTGGACCATGCCCAAGCAACCCAAAGGCCTAGAACATGAGATTGCTTGGAATGGTGATGCTCCAAGAGTCTGCAGTTATCTTGTTATCTCTTATTGCAATATGGGGGGAAAACTGTGTTGGGGTCCTATACAAGGGTTCTCAGAGGTAGGAGGACATAAGTCTTCCTAAATGTCACAGTTGTACAAAAGCTTCTTCAGGTAGTTGAGAGGCAGCCCTTGAAATGGATATCAACTCTGGAAAATGAAAGAATGGGAAGGTATGCACCAGTTTTGTCTCCCCAGGCTAAGGGCTAGTTTACTGAGCCAGGAATCTCATTTCTGTCACCCAAAGCACGTCTCATGAAGTCCCACGCGCAGTTCCTGCTCCAGACCTAACTGCCCCATCAACGGTGCTGCCTTTTACTGTAGGACTGCTTAGAAATGAAAACAAAAGCCACCAAGATTCACTGCTTCAGATTTGTCAGGTCTAGTTGGGAGACCCTATTTTAGGCAGGACTGCTGAGGCCCACTTCCCCACTTCTTGAGAGCTCAGAGGTTCAAGGCTGATATTTATCCTTTACTCAAAAAACTGATAAGGAACTACCAGACAGTGGCACTCTTTTGAATAGCTCCACTTGGCAACTGAGAGTATGGAATGACAAACAGGCTCCTGAGGAGGCCACCTTGACAGGGACAACGTTACAGACACGTCAGCTCTGTCATCCTTGTTGACTGGCGGTCATGTTTCCTTTAAAGCATGTGCACATTCCCGTGACCCTTGCAGAGAGCCCCACCAAGGGACCCTGACTGGATGAGCAGGAGCCCCAGATCATCATCAAACACTTTTCTCATTCTGGGTTTTAGAGAAAGGGCTGATGGTTGAAACTGGGAGTTGCAGAGAACCCAGGGAGTCTTCCAACAGGGCTTTGAACAAGAGGGTCAGTCAAGCCAGTTCTCCAAGGCTTGGTCCTGAAAGGGGGGAAGGCAGACAATTGCCAGCTACTTGCACACAGCTTCAGATCCAGGTCTCCTGCCCCAGCGTCTTCTGCATGCCCAACAGGGGACCCTGGGCCGAGAGCTCTCCCTGGTCTGCAGAACGCATGGGCACCTGCCTCTGTCTCAAACCTGCTTGCCAGATCCCTTCCCCACTACCTTAAACCTGCTTTCCCCAGAAACTGCATCGTTCCACTGTGGCTGGTTACCTTGAATGTGGCGGCCACGTTGGTGAAGTTTGCAATGCTGCCTCCAATGATGAGGATCTTGCCTGGGTTTGGGGTAACAGAGAAATAAAAAAAATGGTTAGAAATCCAATGGAGGGGGAAGCGGGAGTGGCTCAGTGGATAGAGCCCCCGTTTACCATATGGGAGGCCCGGGTTCGCGTCCCGAGGCCTCCTTGTGAGGGCACGCCAGCCTGAGCAGTGCGGTGGGCTGATGCAGCAACCTCACGGCAGGAAG
>JAQZBX010032433.1:0-10793 GCA_029593785.1 Cabassous unicinctus
ACAAGTGATGAACAAAAATGGAAACATTGCTGCTGTGATGGTTAGGCTAATGTGTCATCTGGGCCAGGTAATTGTGCTCAGTTGTTTGGTCAAGCAAGCACTAAGCTAACTGTAATACAAGATATTTATGGACTTGGTTTCCAGTGACTTTACTGCACAGATAGCTGATTATATCTACATCAGCCAGGAAGATTTCCATCAGCAATGAGTGATGCTTTATCCAATTAGCTGAATGCCTTATAAGGGGAAGTGATTTCAGAATTTCCCAGATCATCTTTCGGCAGCCAGCCTCTCCTGGAAATTCATCAAGGACCTTCATACTATTGACAGACATCTCATTGATTCTGTTTCCCTAGAGAACCCTGAATAACACAGCTGCTAATCCTGGTCAATAGATTACTTTATGGTTTATACTTTGCACTGTACAATTTTATAGGGTTTGGCAACATGTATAATGACCTTTATCTGTCATTGAAAAATCATGCAGAACAATTCCAATGCCCTAAAAATGCCCTAAGTCCCACGTATTCTTGTCTCCTCCTTCCCTCAGAATCTCTGGTAACCACTGTCTGTGTTAATGTTGCAAGTTTTCCTGTTACTATAATAAGTTTACTTTGGTCCATGGTTGCATTCTTCACTTATGTTTGCTCATTGCTCAATATTGGGGATTTAGAGATGGTGATTCTTGCCTTCCTTAGGTTGATAGGGGGCTTAGAGCTAATGGGGCAGATGGAAAGAACAGTTTTTCTTGCAGTTGTAGGTACTCTTTGTTTTGTGAATGGGTGTTGTCCATTATCATCATTCTGTTAGTTGTCTGGATGAGTCTGATGAACTGGAGAGAAGGTGCTGTCTGCAGCTCTCTGAAATTCAGGGCTGAACCAGCCTATGAACAGACCAAGTATTTAAGTCTCTGGGACACATATTTAATGGGTATAGTGTTAATTACAAGTTATAATTCGCACTATACCCATAAAAGACGTAGAAGAATCTTATATAGGGAAATTACAAATGACTAACTCTGTAAAACTGAGGAAATAGGTTATCATATATTCCAAGGTAAGTTCCACAAATGGGTTGCTGATTTCATGGGGTTATGTGCCTTGTCTATAGTATCCAGATGTCCCTAGAGCCCTTGAGAGCACCCTTGTTTGAGGCTTTGTTTACTGTGACAGTTAGTGAGATCTGCCTGAGACATGCATAAGTGAAACCTCTGGAATGACCCCCTGACTAACTTTGAAATCTCTTAGCCATGAAAACTCTTTTTTATTTAATGTTTTCCTCTTTTGGCCAAGGTCTTTTTCCAATTGCATTGCTGGTTGGTCCTTGGTAATAATCCCCTGGTGCCAGGGAGGCTCAACTTTGAGAATCTTGTCCAATACCAGGGGGATAGTAGTGAGTTTATTTGCTGAGTTTGGCTTAGAGAGAGGCCACATTTGAGTTATAAGATGGTTTTCAGGAGGTAACTCTTAGGCAATAAATATTATTAGGCAAAATTTCAATTTTGCAAGAATAAAGTTCCTAAGTGCAAGCATTGATATTGAAGTCTTAGTGTATTGATCTGTTTCCTTTTATTAGGCACTGCCTATGTACTCTAGAGATTCTTGCCACTCTAATAGAGAATGTAGCAAGATACCCCAGGATGGCATTTTAATATTTAGTTGGCTATTGTGTGAGTTTCCACCCACTGAGATAGCACACTGTGTCCACATGAACATATTCATAGCACATGACAAGAAAAAAGCAGCTAATTAGTGTTAACCAGTCAGAAGGGGTGGTTAAGTGAGAGATCCACAGGCTCAACTGTTGTAGTTGGACCTGGGATCACCACAGAAACAATAAAATCCCCCTGAATGGTGGATTGGGAATAGGTAACTGCTATGTGGAAGAAGAAGCTTGCTGTCTCAGAACAAAAGTACATATCTAAGCCATGTGAAAAGTAAGTTAACGAGACATAAAAAGAGAAAGTGGCAAAAGAGAGGTTCTTACATGGCATTGAGACAGGATGTATACAGTGAACTCCTTCTTGACTCAGGTAATTTCCCAGACAGACCCCTGTCAACTACATCAGCCATCACCCATATATCCCTTGTATCTTCATGGTGTGAGGAACAAGTCCTCCACCAGGTTCCAGGGAAAGGAGCTATGATTAGGTAGGTGGGTTGAGATTATGTTCTATGGCCAAAAGGATAAAGCATGAAGGAGTATGTAGGAAAGGTCAGGGACAGGCAGAAAGGCTGACAAGCTGATACTTACTCTTCTTATCCACTCTTCTTATCCCTTTGGTGGTCACCAAAATCTGATTTCAGAGAGGCCTTGGGAGATCTTAGTGAAAAACCTCATCCTAGGATAGGAGAGTTCTTGGCACAGTCACAGAAAAGAAGT
This sequence comes from Cabassous unicinctus, assembly GCA_029593785.1. NCBI lineage: Eukaryota > Metazoa > Chordata > Mammalia > Cingulata > Chlamyphoridae > Cabassous > Cabassous unicinctus. Next base: position 2,383 of record JAQZBX010032433.1, read on the forward strand.
CAAGGGCTAATCATATAGTAGCAGGAGAATTTAATGTAAAGTGAAAGTACACACTTGAGATGGGAGTGCAGGCATACTTATAGAGTATGCCCTCATTTAATTTTAAATAAAGTAATTTGTAAGTATAATGTACATTATTCTAGGTAAAGGATTTTGGATTAATAACATTTAAAATAATTTTTCAAGGACTCCCAGAACACTGCCTATACATGGAAGTGTCAACAAAGGGTTTGAGAGGTGAACTTTTTCTTCTTTGTTCATCTGGATTTTCTTTCTTTATTATAATTATTATAGAAATATTGAAATATTTTAATAATGATTGAAGAGAGGAATGCATACCTCTGTGAGTATACCAATGACCAGGGAATGTACGCATTGGATAAATATGATATTGTTTTAATAATTGTCATTAATACAGTTTTGTTTTAAAAAATATTGGCGATGTCAGAAAATGTACACAAAACGTGTGGCAGGATTTATAGTTATTAGTCGTGTTTGAAAGACGGTCTGGCCATGTTTTAAAAACTGATTCACAATTCAAGTTCCTCCTATAATGTTTGTACAGGTCCCCTGTAAGGTGTTATGCCCCTTTATTTTGTAAGGTCCTGTGTTTTTCTCTTCTCTACAAGTTTGTGTATGTTCATATGTGAAAGATGTCGATCGCTAAAAAATATATTAAGGGAAAGAGGGTGGTGTTAGTCAAACAGGAAATTTTGGAATTTCCTATTTCTGAAGTGGTCTTCATTTGTTTTTCTTCAATGTTGGATGCTATAATCACGTGTGCATAGAATGGAGGGCAGTACATTCTGCTTGATGGACTAGGTCCCTATTTTGTGAACCATTTCTCTCCCCCATGATATCTTGTGAAGAGTTGACTCCCGCTTTCTCAACTAATGGACCTTACCAGTGCTTTTTCTCTCCTGTGTGGGAAAAGACTTTTACAAGCCCTAGGAGAAATTTTGAGTTTGTGAGCTTTTTATTCTGAGTTCCAGCATTTTGTTTGTGTATCTCTGGATTCTGCTTTTTTTGTAAGAATGAGTTGGATTTTTTTTTCCAATTCTTTCTAAAAAATTACAATATGGCATAAGAACACTTATATATAAATATGGATACCTGCATCACAATCCCACTGCACTGGAGAACAACCCAAAGATATCCAGAAAATCAGGAATGGTTTTCTTGAAACAAAACCTGGAACCTCCTAACCATTCAGTAAACAATCATGATATCATGTAAAATGATTTCCTCTGAATTATCGAATTAAAACTGTGATTATTAAAAAATGGAGGAATCACTGAGGAGCGTTCGGTTTCCTCCAATTATTTTTCTCCAAGTTAGTGTAGTTTAATGTTATTTCATTAACTATTAGGAAGAAAATCTGTTCCAAAAACTTATGTGAAAAAGGCATTCCACACAAACTAATATCATTTAAGCCTCTTTATTTTAAAGAATTTACTATTTAAAAGGGTTAAAAAGTTTCATTTCAAATTAGCATTACAGGGTATCTGGAAAAATTCTTTCTATGTAAAGATTTATTAGTAGACGATAATAGATATTTAACCATTTTTTAAAAGTTGTATTTTACCGAGCACTTTAAAAAATTTTGCTTTTTTCAAAATACCTAATTTGCATGTGAGAGAGTATCATCCTAATCTGAGTTATGTCTAGTATTCACCTCCAAACTACCACATTCTTTTTTCTCTAAATACGTATTTTTAACAGAATCTGTAAACTAACAAAACATTTATGCACTCAATCAGCATACTCATACAACTTTCCTCCAGCATCACAGGACACGGTGTTTGAATATTTCTTTCATCATGATAAAATATCATGACATTATTCCCCCCTTGCCACAGACCATACTATATGTTCAAAACTATTTTCCATACCCTGCCTTCAACATATCTGGAACGTTGTGTGTATGTGGTGTGTCTGTTCTAAAGACTCTTGTGTTTTAATTTTTTCCACATAGTCCTTAGTTGATTACAGGTCTTTTTTCCCTTTTAATTCTAATTTTGAGAAATAGAGTGTAGTTTCTTTACTCCCGGATTCCGTTCATCTCTTCCTTTTCTATTTTTAGCAGTGCCTTTTCTCCTGCTGCTGTCTTTTCCAAAGATCCCATTTTCCATGCCCCGGAGCTCAAAATAATTAGTCTGCAGCATTGTTTGGGCAACACCCAACTAAGAACCCTGAGGTGGATGAGTAGAAAAAATACCTGCGAGGCCATATGCTAGGAACTGCATCTTGGCCGTTTTTCCTGGGTCACCAATGGCAGAAGGACTGTGATTCTAGCTTTCCAGGCTACAAAAGTGGGAGCCCTTTTGGAATCCAAGGCCTAAAGTTCAAGTTCATGTTACTTGAGAAGATATCCATGGCACAAAAATAGGATTTATCTGGTGTCCGGTGACTTTTAATAATTTTGGCTCTTTATTGAGATGACAATACTTTCTCATTCTATTCTCATTTCTTCCTTTACCCTTAGATTCCATTGCTCTGAGGATCGCTGTTTGGAAATACTATGGTTTTCCTAGTGATCTTGTTGATGGAATTTATGCCAAAGTGATGTGGGCAATTCCCAAAGAGGAATTTTTTACTCAGAAAGAATGAATGACTTAATGGAAATTTCATGATTAAAAAAAAAAATATTTCATGCCTAGAGATTATTATGCCCAAATGTTACTCTTGGAATAAAATAATTAGAATTTTGTTTTTATTTATTTCCATTATATCAGACTTATTATTTTCCTTTATAAGTGTTTGTGCCATACTAAAAAATTTTTAGCAGATGATAATAGATATTTAACCATTCTTTTAAAATTGTATTTTACCGAGTACTTTAAATTATTTTTTCTTTTTTAAATACACCAAATTTGCATATGAGAGAGTATCGTCCTAATCCGAGTAATATCTAGTTTTCACATCCAAACTGCCACATTCTTGTTTCTGTAAATACGTACATTTTAACAGAATCTGTAAACTAACAAAACATTTATGCGCTCGATCAGCATACTCATACCACTTTCCTCCAGCATCACATGACACCTTGGTGGAATATTTCTTACATCATGATAAAATATCATGACATTATTACCCCCTAGCCATAGACCATACTATATGTTCTAATCTATTTTCCATGCCCAGCCTTCACCGTGTCTGGAAAGTAGTGTGTATGTGGTGTGTCTGTTTTAAAGACTCTTGTGTTTTAATTTTTTCCACATTGTTCTGAGTTGACTAGTGGATTTTTTTTCCTTTTAATTATATTTTTGAGAATTAGAGTGTAGTTTCTTTTCTCCAGGATTTCATTCTTCTCTTTCTTTTCTATTTTTAGCAGTGCCTTCTCTCCTGCTACTGTGCTTCCCAAAGATCCCGTCCTCCATGCATCCGAGCTGTAAATAATTAGTCTGCAGCATTGTTTCGGCATCACCCAGCTAAGAACCCTGAGGTGGAGGAGTAGAAAAAAATACGTGTGAGGCCAGTTGCTAGGAACCGCATCTTGGCCGTTTTTCCTGGGTCACCAATGGTAGGAGGACCGTGATTCTAGCGTTCCAGCCTACACCAGAGGGAGGCCTTTTGGAATCCAGGGCCAAAAGTTCAATTTCAAGTTACTTGAAAAGTTTACCCATTCCACTAAAATGAGATGTATCTGGTGTCTGGTGACTTTTGATAATGTTGGCTCTTCATTGAGATGACAATATTTTTTCATTCCATTCTCATTTCTTCCTCTGCCCTTGGATTCCATTGCTCTGAGGATAGCTATTTGAAAATACTATGGTTTTCCTAGTCATCTTGTTATGTGTGGGAATTTATGCCAATGGGATGCAGGCAATTCCCAAAGAGGAATTTCATTCATTCAGAAAGAATGAATGCCTTAATGGAAATTGCACGATAAAAATAAGTATTTCATGCCTAGAGATTATTATGACCGAATGTTACTCCTGAAATAAAAAATTAGAATTTTGTTTTAATTTATTTCCATTATATAAGACTTGTTATTTTCCTTTATAAGTATTTGTGCCATACTATCTCATTCATATCATTGGTTATATTAAATCTAAATATATTTCACTCCCTTTTAAAATTTACATTTTGTGCAAAACTTATATCCCTTTCAGTACATAATTTTATATTAAAGACGTTTGCAACACGTTTAAAAAGACCATTTATTGCTCCCTTTCTCCACATGATGTGGTATGTGATCATATATCAATAGAATGGATAGAAAACCAAAATTTTTATTAAAATTTTAAAATTTTAATAAATACTGTAGACACATTTATGTTCAATTCTTTAAAACATTCTCTGACTTCCAGTAAGCCAGGTCATACTTAGGACCTAGAAGAAATGATATCTGAGTTAAGTCTTGAAGATTTAGTAACAAGTAAGAAGATGAAGTGTTGTAATTCAACGTGGAGGTAGACGATGCCAGGAATGATCCAAAGAGAGATTGGGATCAGGGGACCTCACTCCATATGGAATGCAGGCAAGTTTATTTAGGCTGAAGCTGCTTTTTATACTACAAAACTGATAAGAAAAGTGGAGTGTCCTTCACTAGTTTCTCTGCTTGGCATGTAAGAGCGCTGCCTGTTTCTGTGTTCCTAGACAATCTTTCTTAGGAATTCAGACAATAACTTTTTAGTGGTGAGTTCATTCCACTCTGCCTCCTCCTACTGATGTCTGCAGTATGCAGTGTCCTTGGAGACATTTAATAATGTTTCTCTGCTAGCAAGCATGCTTTCTAAATGCTTAACTCTTTATGCTCTGGCTCTCAGCATCTTTTCCAACAATGAAGAAAGAGGAAGAGGCATTCCACAGAGAAGGAACAAGAATGCCCACACCATCTCAGCTTCCTTCTTAATTCTCTCCTAATCTATAGATTCATAGATATCTCATAATAGCTCTTTGAATCTTTGAATGTTAAACCATGGTCTGTGCCCTATCTATTCCAGTGGACATTTGTCTTTGAGTCACATGTTTGTTTCTTCTTTATTTCTTCCTGTTCTTTATGATAAGATTTGATTTGATTTTTTTTTCTCTTTGCTGGGACACAGGCAACAATCCCACTTTGCTTTAAAATCCATAGCCAGGAGCCAGCTCTGTCCTTATAAAATACTAGAATTCAAATTGCCTTTACTCCATATATATAGAAGCCAGCTCTACATTTTCCTATGGTCAGCACTAGTGCCCACTTCCCAGAACCAATGGTTTTCTGTTAATGACTCTCCTTTTATTGCTAATGTAGTTATTTGAATGTTCTCTCATTTTTTCATTGCCAGTCTGTTAATTTTATTGATCTTTTCAAAGAACCAATTTTTGCTTTCCTTGAGTCTCTCTATTGTGTTTTTTTTCTCTATTTCATTCATCTCCACTGTAAGCTACTCACTCATTTTACTTGTGCTCTTCTTTTTCTAGTTCCTGCAGGTGTGACATTTGTACTCTGATGTGAGATTTTTCTTGTGTAAACATTTAGAGCTATAAATTTCCCTCCCAGCACTGCCTTTGCTGTATCCTATAATTTTAGGTATGTTGTACTTTTCTTTTAATTCCTTTCAAGATATTTCCTAAATTCCCTCATGATTTCTTCTTTGGCACATTATTTGTTTAAGTATCTTGTTTAATTTTCCCACATTTGTTAGTTTCAAATTTTCTTTCTGTAACTGACTTCTAGCTTCACATTCCATTGTCGTCAGAGACATTTTGTGATTTCAATATATTTCAATTTGGGGGACTTATTTCGTGATCTATCCTAGAGCATGGTCTATCCTGGAGAATGATCTATGTGTACTAGGGAAGAATGTATTCTGTTGTTTTGGGTAAAGTGATCTATATACATCTGTTAGGTCTAGTTGGGTTAAAGTATCATTTGATTCATCTGTTTCCTTATAGACATTTTGTCTAGATGTTCTATCCATTATTGAGAGTGATTGTACTTAAGTCTCATTATTAATGTAGAACCATCTATTTCTCCCTTCAATTCGGTTATATATGCACAGTTAGGAGTATGTTTTCATTTCCTACCTTCTAAAACAAATAGTGTACAATGCATTGGCTTAACAACAGGAATTTATTGGTTCACAGTTTCTGACACTGGAAGGCTTACTTTGTCCTAACATCATTTTTTTCTGGCTGGTTGGAAATCTTTGTAGTTTTTTGGCTTGTATATCAGATGGCAATGAACACAGCAGTGTTTTCTGCTTTCTCTTCTAGATTCTGTTGACTTCCAGCTTCTGGTTGCTACCTATCTTCTTCCCTGTCCAATTTCCTTTGCATACATGGACTTCAACCATATTGTTTTAAAGCCCACTCTCATTCAGTTTTTTTTAAGATTCATTATTTATTTATTTATTCTACCCCTTGCTTCTTGTGCTCACTGTCTGCTTTCTGTGTCCATTCGCTGCGTGTTTCCTCTGTGTCTGCTTGTCTCCTTTTGTTGCATCATCTTGCTGAGCCAGCATGCCATTGGCATGGGCTGTCAGCTCTCTATGGGTGTGGGCTGTCAACTCTCTATGTGTGTGGGCTCTCAGCTCTGTGTGAGTGTGTGCCAGCTTGCCCTCACCAGGAGACCCCAGGAACTGAACCCAGGGCCTCCCATATGGTAGATGGGAGCCCAACCACTTGAGCCACATCTGCTTCCTTCTAGTTAAGTTTTGACACAACATAAATAATAACTTCTTCAAACATCTTATTTATAAATGAGTTTGTACCCCAGGCCTGGAATTGGTACTCAAACATATCTTCTGTGGGGTTTAGGTTTCAATTCCAAATTCTGTATATATATTTATAAGTGGTATGTTTTCTTGATGAATTGACCCATCTATCAGTATAATGTCCTATTTGCCTGTTGCAACAGATTTTAACTTAAAGTCTATTTTATTTAATATTATTATAGTTAAAATATATCTATTTTGTTAAAATTTGCAAGAAATATTTTTTAATCCTTTCACTTTTTTTTAAGGAGGTACTGGGAATTTAATCTAAGACCTTGTACATGGGAAGCAGGCCCTCAATCACTGAGGTATATCCACTCCCCAGTTCTATCACTTTTAATACATTTATTTCATTGAATTTAAATTAAATCACTTGTAAAAAGCAAACAGTAGAGTCATGTTTTATGTGTATTCTGTTATTCTCTGCCTTTTGACTGGAGAGTTTATACCATTTACTTTTAAAGTCATTACTAATAATACTAAAATTTCTTCTGCCATCTTGCTTTTTGGTTTTTAAACATACAGTTTTTTTTACCCCACAATTCTTCCATTACGTCTTATTTCATATTTATTTATTTTTGGTAGTGAAAATTTTTTAGTTTCTCATTTCCTTCTGCACGTATTTTTCAGATTTAAATTTAACACTCAAATCTGTAGCAATCACATTTTATTTGGTACCAAATTAACTTAGATCACATACAAAAATTTTATTGCTATATACCTCCATCTACCACCCAATTTGTTGCAGTTTTTATAAATTATGTCTTTATACATCATATGTTCCAAACCATAGATTTATCATTTTTATGAATTTTCATTTTAGAACTAATAAGATATAAAAAGGATAGTTACATAATGTTTTAATTTGCCAAGGAGGTGTTGATGTGAAGTACTAGGAATGTGTTGGCTTTTATAAAGGGTATTTATTTGGAGTAAAAGCTTACATGCCAAGGCCATGAAAATTCCAAGTCAAGGCACAGTAAAGGTGCTTTTTAACCCAAGTCAGCTACCACATGTTGAAGCAAGATGGTGGACATTCTATGCCTCATCTCTGCTTTCCCCTCCAGAATATACCATCTCTTAAACTTAGCTTTCAGCAACCAGGCACAGGGCTTGTTTCTTTCCAGGCCTACTATATCAGCCTCAGCTATTCTGCTCTCTTCTCAAGTTCAGCTATAAGCTGTCAGATATTTAGCAGGGTTGGTCTCCTCTTGAAATGCTATGTGAACTCAGCCTCGTTGGGCTTTTTGTGGGCTTCTGTTTTCCTGCCATTCACTCTCACCTTTCAGAATCAAATATGCCAACTTCCTTTTCTTCTGTTGGAGTCCCTGTATCTGCCTTTATATCAGACCCCCAAAATGGGCAGAGACTCAACATGAATCGTGTCCCACTGACATAATCCAGTAAAATGGGTTTCTCAACCACAGGAGTGGTTATTTTAAATCATAATATTTCTCTTTTTTGTATTCATAAAATAATTTCAAACTGCCACACATACCCAAAATATAATACAATAATACTAAAATTTATAATTACCCATGTATTTACATTTACTGAAGATCTTTATTATTTTATGCAACTTCCATCTACAGTCTAGTGTCCTTTCTTTTCAGTATGAAGAACTCACTTTATTATTTGCTTGTAGGAAAAGTCTAGTTTGATTAAATCTCTCTACTTTTACTTATTGTGTATTTCTTTTTTTTT
>JAQZBX010032433.1:10893-25962 GCA_029593785.1 Cabassous unicinctus
TAAATAGGAGATATAAAAAATGAGTACATATTCCACTGGATGTACAGATAAAACATGTAAAAAGTATAAATTATTTTCAACAGGAGAATTAGTCATAGGCAGAGATCTCCTTTCTCCTTTATGAACATTTTCCAAGTGTAATAAAGAGAATGGCATAATGAGTACAAATATGCATATCACCTAGACTTAACCATTGTTAGCATTTTGCTATATTTGCTTCATCTTTTTAAATTGTAAAATACTGCAAACTAGAAGCATCAGAATATTTCTAAATAATTTTCTCATTTTTTTAAAGATAGTCTCACTGTATACAAAATTCTTGCTTGTTAATTATATTCTTTCAACATTTTAAATATTTATCCCTCTGCCTTTTTCTTCCATGGGTTCTCTTATGAAATCAGCAATTAATCTTATTGGGACTCCCTGTACATAACACACTGATTTTCTGTTTTCAACTTTCAGAACTCTCTCCTTCCTTGGCATTCAACTGTTTGACCACTGTATGTCTGAGCATGGTTTTCTTTGAGCTTATCCTGTTTGGGATTTGTTGGGATTCTTGTATGTGTATATTCATGCCTTTTGTTAAATTTGGGGATTTTTCTACCATTATATCCTTGAATATTTCCTATGCCCCTTTCTGCCTTTCTTCTCCTTATAAGATTCACATAATACATATATTGATACACTTAATGGTATCCCACTCATGTCCTTTGTTCTGTTAACATTCCTTCATTCCTTATTATTTTTGTTGTCCAGTCTGAATGATTTTAATTGTCTTATCTTTGAGTTGAGTGGTTTCATTCTTCTGCCAACTCCAATCTGCTGCTGAAACACGCTAGGGAATGTTTTTATTTCAGCTAATGTGCTTCTCAAATAGAGTATTTTTGTTTGATTGGTTCTTATAATTTATATCTTCTTACTGAGATACTCATTTTGTTCATTTATCATTTCCTTCATATCATTTAGTTCTTTCTTTGTATTTATCTTTAGCTCTTGAGCATATTAAAGATTTTTTTTTTTAAGTCTTTGACTGGCATATACAAAGTTTGGTTTTCTTTCTTGATGATTTCTGAATTTTTATCTTGTTCTATGTAAGGACCATCATTTCCTATTTATTTGTTGGTCTTATAATATTTTGTGACAAATTGTACATGCTAAGTTTTAATGTGTAAATTCTGGGATTTAGTTCCTGAGTTGTCACTACTCTAAATTTGTATACAGCTAATTATATGACAGAGATTTTCTTTAGTGACAGTTGCTACCAAAAGTAAAACAAAACAAACCCCTCTCTGCAAAAAAAAAAAAAAACACCTTTCATAGTTTTTGCAAATTGGCTCTGTGTTGGCTGGTTTTATACATCATAGTTTAACCCTTCTACCAAGATCAACCCAAAGTAAAATCACAGGGTTCTCTGTATTTTCTAAACACATGTCTTGTCCTGGATATGTGCTATGGACATAGGAATTCATCCATTTATAGAAATCCAAATGCCCCCTCTACTCATTGTGAAATAGACCCTCACATCTCTAGGTTGCTCTATTGTATGCTTTGAAGTAGGTAATACTTCACCACAGGTTGCCTCAATTTTATTGTTTCTTATACCTGCTTTTGCTGTCCACAAGCTGTTTCTGCCTTCAGGGCAATTTCTGGGAAGGTATCTATAGATGAGTGTCCTTGTTCCGTCTTTAAGGCTGCCATCCAATGGATTGCCATTGACATACAGACACCCTAGTATCCACATAGTGATTATTCTTTTCACTGGAACAGGCCAAAGACTCACTTTGATAGTACAGGGCAGTGCCACACTGTTGGGGGAAGAGATTGAGGAGAGGCCATCCAGGATGCCATGACCTTCTCTTATCACTTCTAAGTTATGTTCTTGAATTCGGTATCACACACTTACTGCAATCCTTTAACTCTAAAGGAGTGAAGGTCTAAGGGAGATGGATCTGTCAGATTTGCTTGTTGTTCACAGATTCTGTGAAGAATAGAACCCTGGAGCATCTTACACTTCCATCTCAATCAATGAAAACTTTGGACAATTGATTCCAGATCTCACTACTTTTCTAATATATGCATTCAATTATATAAATTTCCTACCAAACACCATTTTTGCTGCATCCTACAAATTTTGATAATTTGAATGTTCATTTTAATTTATTTCAAAATAATTTTAAATTTCTCTTGAGACTTTTTCTTTGCTACTGGGCTATTTAGAAGTACACTTAATATCAAAATATTTTGGGATTTTCCAGTTTTCTTTCTATTATGATTACTAGTTTGATTTCATTGTGGCCTGAGAGTACATTTTGCATTAGTTTTATACTTTCAAATTTGTTGAGGTGTGTTTTATGGCCCATTATGTGATTTATTTTGATAGCTGTTCCATGAGAGCTTTAGGAAGAATGTGTATTCTGATCTAGTTGGATGAAGAATTCTATAAATGGCAATTAGATCTAGTTGATTGATGGTGCTGTTCATTTCAAATTTTCAGTTTTCTGGATCTGTCAATTACTGATAGAGGGTTTTGAACTGTCCAACTATAATAGTCTATTTTATTTGATAGAATATCAAAATATGTGAGCCAAAACTGTTTAAACTGCAAGGAAAAATAGATGAAGTTTGGCTGTTTATTCTTTGCTACAGCTGTAGAAGTGAAAACCTAACATTTTGTCTCTTTGTCTTTGGGTTTCCATAGAGTATTCTTCTTAAATAAAGCCCGAGCCTTGTAATTATTTTCAGTTGCAATCTCATATTATTATACAGGATTCTTATTTACATGTAGTAAACATGGTAGATTGAGAAGCAATCTATAATCCAATCATTAAATTTCACCTTTTTAGTGAGTCTATGCTCTTGGACAAATGATTCTCAGATTTTTTTCCACCTCTTAGTTAACACAGGAAGAATACTGGTGCTGGAGTTGGATATTTCCCATCTGCAATGTTGATTAAGTTTTGGAAAACCATGTAGGTTAGTAGCTGATAAAATATTTTTCCTTTTAGACAGGGATTTATTAATAAAAACATACTGTTTGGGGCTTATTCCAACATTCTTACATGTGTCCTCCCCTTCCAGAAGCATGATGCAATATTACTCTGAAATTCCCATTGATAATTTGGTGGAATAACTGGAGGTAAGGTTCATGAAAATGTGGGGTTCTCCTAAGGCTGGGCCTCTAGAAGTTTTTATCTGTCAAGCTACTGATGCTCAGTCTACAGCAATTTGTCAAATTATATATATTAAAGATTTATTTATTTATTTACTTTATCCATTTTAACCCCCTTCCTCCATATTTGCTGTTTTGTGTCCATTCACTGTGCAATTCTCTGTGTCTGTTTCCTGTCCTGTCTTTTCATCCTTCTCCTCCTGACTTCACCAGGATTCGATCCTGGGGACCACTGATGTGGGATAGAGTTGTTCTGCCACCTGTGCTACCTCAGTTCCTGGTTTTTTAGTGTATCTCGTCTTGGCTCTCCCTTGTGTCTCTCTCCTGTTATGTCATCATCTTGCCTCATGGCTCAGCAGAGCCTGGCATGCCTGTCTGCAGGGTCTGGCAACATGCCTTTGCACAGGGCCTTGTGGCCCACATTCCTTCTATATTTTTCTTTATTTTACCAGGAGGTCCCAGGAATCAAACATAGGTCCCTCCATATGACAGACGGATGCCCAACCTTTTGAGCCACATCCACCTCCCTCAATTATATATTACGATTCCTACCTGATTCTGGTTCAATAGTGATTTCTGTTCCAGGATCAGTTGTGACTTTCTTTATCTATGTATTTTTAGAGTTGGAGGGAGCATGTGGTAGTTTGAAGCTCTTATGGACCACAGAAAAGATCATGCCTTGAAAGTTAATTCATTCTTGTGGGTGTGAACTTATTGTAGGTGGGAAATTTTGATTAGATTGCTTCAATCTAAGGGTCTTACGCCTCTTACTGGAGTCTTAGAGAGGAAGCCACAGAAATAAGGAAGCTGAAAGCAATGAGACCTGAGGGATAAGGGAGATGGAACAATGTGCCTCCCTTTTGACAAAGGAGTCTAGAATCATCTACAGATAGTTTTCAGGGAGAGAGTATAACCTAATGCCTTGTTTTCAACATTTTCACATTTTAGAACTGAAAGCTTTCAACATAACAAATCTCCATTGTGAAGCCAACCCATTACTGGAATATTGCTTCTGGCAGCTTTTCACAAAAAAAGAAAAATACAACAGATTTTGGTACCAGAATAGTGGAGTGCTGCAAATACCAAAAACGTGGTTTGGAAAATCCTGGGCTTCTGGAAAATGAGTCCTTAGAGAATAGTGCTCCAATTGAGGACTTTAAGCATGAAACAAGCCAGTCATTTCAATGCAAGTCAAGATTACAATAACAGCTTATCAGAAAGTATCTGTGGATGGTATTATTATTTGATGGCTTGGACCTCTGTGTGCTACTTGTTAAACCAACCAGTTTTTATGAGGTCTGTATAAATGGAACCACTGCCAGTCTGCACTAAAATGGACAGAAAAGGGACATATTGAAAGAAAAATGATTTCAAAGACAGTACCATGGAAGCTGAGCTCTTGACTGATGACATCTTCTCAGGCCAGGAGAGAGAGCCCATATATGTGTGTGGAGGGTGTGAGAATACCCCAGCACTTGAAGAAGGCAAGTCTTCTATTCCATTGTTTGGGGAAAATATCACAAGACCAGGCTTTAGAGAGAGTGGGGCACAATCCACAAGATTGGAGAGAATTGACCACCACCCCACTGTTCTGAGGGGTTAATCATGTGTCCTGGAGATAAGGGAGAGTCTGGATCTCACCCTAGTGTTCTCAGAAGCTTGGGCCTAAGATTTAGCCTCCACTCTGATGCTGGATGAGTGTAGAATCAATAGCATGGTCACTGGACAAGCCCTTAAAAAGGGTGGGCTGCTGCTCCATCATGCCCAGAGAAGACCTCCTTGCATATATAACTTGCAGAATTTGAAATCTAATGGAGCCAGCTCTGCAGGGTTTCAAAACTGTTTGGGACCCATGACCCCTGTTTTACTTCCAATTTCTCCCTATGGAAATGGGAAAATGTATTCTATGACTGTGCTTCCCTTGTATATTGGAAGCCGATAGCCTCTTCTCAGTTTCAAAGGTCCCATCCTGATGGAAATTTTACCACAGAACAGAACTTGCCTATAACCAATTTTTATGAGATTATATATTTAATATTGTTACTCATAAGATTTAAGGCTTTTAAGTATTGTGATGAAAGGAATTTATTTGCATATAGAAGGAATATGTTTTTTGAGGTCAAGAGGCTGAGTGTGGTAGTTTGAGGCTTTTATGGACCCCAGAAAAGATCATGTTCTTAGAGATAATCCATTCCTGCGGGTGTGAACCTATTGTATGTTGGATATTTTGATTCGATTATTTCAGTTGGGTATAACCCAAGGTGGGTCTTACGCCTCTTATTGGATTCTTTTATAAATGGGATGAATATAGAGTTGCATAGTCAGAGTAAAGAGCCACAGGAGTTCGTAAAGGAAGCCACAAAAAACGGGAAGTTGGAAGTGACCTGGAGAAGAAGGGAGATACTGCTGTGTGTCTTTCCATTTGGCAGAGGGGTCTAAGATCGCTGACAGCTGATCCTCAAGGAAAGAGTGCCACCTAATGCCTTTATTTGGACATTTTCATAGCATTGGAACTATAAACTTGCAGCCTTATAAATCCCCATTGTAAAAGACAACCAATTTCTGGTAAATTGCATCTGGCAGCTTTTAAAACACCAGACAGGATAGCATCTTGCCCTCTGTCCTCAATTTTCTGATGGGTTTAAGAAGAGTTGTTGATTTTCCATTTTTAAGCATTTGTTTCTTTTTGTGAGGATGGGAGTGATGACTTCCAAGCTTTTTATATGTTTGAGTGGAAACTCATTCATTATCATTCAATTATGAGTATTTTAAAAACTTTCCAGTATGGTTTATTTCTCAATATCTTAGATATGTACCATGATAAGATTTAAATTTCCAAAGATTTTATGATTTTATACCTTTGTACATATATATATATATAATTATAATTTAATTTAGGTAACATCTATCATAAATCCATTGTGCTCAGAGTTCTGTATAATCTCATGTATTAGTCAGGGTTCTCTAGGGAAACAGAATCAACAGGAGATATCTGTAAATAGTATGAGATTTTATAAGATTCTCTCACATGACCATGGGGATGCACAAGTCCAGATTCTGCAGGCAGGCTGCAAACCAGGGGCTCTGATGAAGGTCTGGTGAAGGTAGTTGATGAGTTCCAAGGAGATGTTGGCTGTCCAAAGATGAGCTGGAAAATTCTTTATGAATGCTGAAATCACTTCCCTTTTTGAAGCACTCAACTGATTGGATAAAACATCACCCATTGCTGACATCAATCTCCTTGGTTGATTGTAGATGTAATCAGCCATCTATGCAACATACTCACTCACAACTCAAGTCCACAAATGTCCTTGTATCACAATTAGCCCAGTGCTTTCTTGACCAAACAACTGGGCACAATTATCTGACTGAGCTGACACATTAACCTAGCCATCACATCTCACTTCTTTAAAACTCATTGCAGCTATTTTCATGACCCTGTACTTAATTTTTAATTCCTCCATCTGCACACATGGAGATCATAAATTATTAAATTGTTGGATATATAATCTTAAACATATCTAAATATGTGTATAAATTCTGTTTAATTGTGTTTTTCTATCTGTTATATCCATACTAAATATTTGCCTGATTTTCTTATCAATATTTGATAAAGGAGTATTAAATATGACATTGTAAATTTTCCTGTTTCTTCATTTACTTTATTAAGATTTCTTTCATATATATCAAGGCTACAAATAAACACTTCTATTAGTAAGTGTCTTACAACAAAAGAGGGCAGAATCAAAATGTCATACTTTAAGGAATATTTAAGAGATTATTTTCAATAGATGTGGACAGCTGTAAGAAACCCACAAGTATTGTGCAGTATCTGGGGTTTAATAATAGATGAAGCATGGCATTTGTTAAATAGTATATATTGGGTGCCCTTTTAGGGTGAAGAAGAGTGAAAATGTGGGGTGAAAAGTGAAAAAAATAAAATAAAAGAGAAGAAGGTCCTTGAAAGGAACCATGAGAATGTCTGCAATGAACTAAGGACTATAATTGACTCAATTTAGTTTCTACAGGTTCTACTCTCTTTCCCCACCTCTCCTTCCTCTAACAACAAACAAAAACATACCAAAAATTTTAAACTAAATTAAGAAAAAAATTGATAATATGCTAAGGTATTTTCCTAATTCTATTAGTACCTTAATGATAGACATTACCTAGTAATGCAAAACATTTTGTTTAAAAACAAAAATGAAACAGTATTCATCGATTCAGAGCTTCAAATATGTGTAATAAAATGATAGAGACTATTTTCAAATATGCATCTTAATGGCAAAATTTCTATGTTGATGGGGAAAATATTAATGGTCTTCTGATACTCAATGTATTGATCCAATTGAACACTTATTAAGTATGTAGTTATATAATATGTGCCATGGCAAACATCAGTGGCTTCTGTAGGTGAGGAGATTATTCTAAGAGTGAAGATAGATGGAGAAATAAATATCCACAATATTTCATCAGTAGTTTAATATCTTTGCAATGTTGAATCATTCATCAGAGTATACTGAAGATAAAAATAAAAGAAGTAGAAGCCTTAAACCAATCTCTAAACCATGCTAATAATATTGGCTTTATTTCTGTAGTTATAAATACAGATACACTTACTGCTGCCAAATGCTCATGGGATATTTTTCCTCTGTACCCTTTTTGTGCCTTTTAACTCGAGTTCCCAACAATGTTTTCTAAAATGTTTTATTGAATGGAAGATTCATGGAACAGTCAGAGGGTTTCCACATATATTTGCTGCTTTCATAACAATTTCACAGAAAAACAAAGCGGTAAAGCCTGGAGATCTATCTTGATGCTTTTACAAATATAAAGTCTCATGTAAGAAGAGAGCACTATGGTTTGTATATGTTATATGTATTTTGTATATATGAATATTGGAGATAAAATTATTAAAGTTCCAACAATCTCTTTATTTTATATAAAATTTGATCTTAGTAAGTTTCAAATGTTTCACTTTAAGTTTTTCTAGTTCATTTTACCTTACGTTTATTTTTAATAGATATCATTCAAGAAAATCTGGATGATAAATTGAGGGTAAATAAAGATTTTAAAGGCTGTATTTGTATTTGAGAGAAGAAATTTAAGCACAGAGAAAACATGTATAAGTTTTGTAATCATACAACTATGGTTTCGATATAGGACTTCCCCTTAGTTTTTGTGTAAACTTGGTCTTTAGTTTTATTATTTTCAAAACAGGGATAACAATATATGTTTCATCAGGTTGTGGTGAATTTACTTCATATTATATTGAGGATAAAATATTTAGTGCTAGTATAAGTCAGAGTCAGTGTATATAAGTCATCTAAATATGTTCCTTCCTTCATAAACTGTATCTAAACATTTTCTAAATCCATCTAATAATTAAGCTCACGACTTTCCCATTGACAAATGTTATTATGATTATTATTTAAGAGGTGATAATTACATACAGAAAATGGAAAAATAAAGATAAATTTGTCCTAGAAGTGTCATTTTTAAATTTTAAAAAATTTTTTTAAAATTTTCATATATATTTTAAAAGATGCTTAGATTACATAGATGTTACACAAAAATTACAGGGATTCCCATGATCTCCCCCTCCCGTACCTCGCATGACATCTCACATAAACCTCTTTCATTAGTGTGGCACATCACCTGCAATGGATATACACATCATGGGGCTTTGCAACTAAGCATAGACTGCAGTTCACATCATAGGCCACACTCTCTCCCACACAGTTCTGCATGGTATATGCTGCTCTAAAATGATCTATATCTGTCACCACAATGTCACTCAGGACAACCCCTAAGTCCTGAAAAAAAACCCTGTATTACAACTGCCATTCCCCTCCCCACTGTGAAAGTATCTAGTGGCCACTGGTTTCACCTCACTGTTAGAATTTCTTCCATTGCTTGAATCTCAATATGTCTACAAGAGAATACCATTGAGCCCACTCTAGTCCATAGCTCTGCCCCCAATCCTGAGGGGACTGGAATGGTGATGTCCACTCCATCTCCCAGTGAAAGTGGGCTTATATCACACGGATACGGTGGATGGGATTATCCTGCCTGCAGCTGCAGGCTCTCTCCATTCCCTGGGATTGCTGTTGTCCATCACCGTCATCTCCTCACCAGGTGACTTGGGTGAGTCCATTGAGCTGTAGAGTAGGAGTTGCAGCTCCACCGAGATTCCAGGCACAGCTGGCACATAGGCAGGCCAGAGGCTACAGTCTCTGGAAGTACATCTACAAACTCCAGCCTCACATATAGGTTTCAATAGAAGGGACTGATGGACCATGTGCAGGGAGGACTTATTTGAGTCCATCTCTGTCACTCTCAGGAGCACAGATTCCAAAGTAGAGCCCACTGATAAGGCATCAATTTCTGGGGCTATCCCCCCTTATATAGGACCTGGGTGTCTCCAGAGCCCTCAGGAGTCCCTTTGTGTGGGGTGATATCCACTTTGGTGTTCTATGAGATCCTACTGAGGTGTGCATAAGCATTACCTCTGGGATGACCTCCTGACTCTCTTTGAAGTCTCTTAGCCACATGAACTCATTTGTCTTTACCTTTCCCCTTTCATTCAAGGTTTTTTTTTCCAGTCATGTTTCCAGTTAGCACTTGTTATTAGTCGCTCATTGCCAGGGACGCTCATGGCCAGGAGTCATGTCCCATGTTGGGGGAAAGGTAATGCATTCATATGCTGAGTTTGGCTTAGAGAGAGGCCACATTTGAGCAACAAGGAGGCTCTCAGGTGGCAACCATTAGACACCCCATAACAGTAGGCCAAGTTTCAATTACAAGAGCCTAGACTCATAAGGCTAGTCATCAATAACAAGAACCTAACAGTGGGCCATCCTCTTTTGCCAGACACTGCCCCTGCAGTCAGGGGCCTGTTGCTGCTCCCTTAGAGAATGTGGCAGAGCTCTCCCAGCTGGGAATTCAGTATTCCCTCATTTATTGAGTGTTTGTCTATCCACCATGGCCATGCCCCATCCCTCGATCATTTAAACAATTTTATATAATTTTCATGTATATTCAGATGAACTTACTCCCATGAATCCCCCATACCCAGACACCCCCCACCAATGATCCTCTGCAGCCCTCATTGTAACCCTCTGTGACCTAAACCTTCCCTGAAGATGAAGCCCACATAATAACCAAATACAATTAATAGGAAAATGAAATAATAGTGATAAGCCTTAGAAGTGTCTTTACATTATACAAATACATTCACAACATTAGTCATAAATCCCTCTTCTCAAGAGTCTTACTTCAATTTTTTTGTCTTCCTTTCAAAATACAGTTGACAGATCATTTCAAACAATTCCTCAAAGAATCATTCTCCAGTGATTTATATTTTAAAGGAGGTACTTTGGAGGAGATTATTTACCTGTATGGTGTCTGAAAATGAGAACCCAAAATTGTTCTCTCCAAAAACCTTGTGTATCTATGCATGTATGCTTCTACAAAAGTGTGTATGTGTGTGTAAGGGAGAGGGACAATGGATTTGTAAGAGCACAGGGAAATTTCATGATTAGAAGACTAGGAGTGAAATGATTTGGGGATAGGTTTGGGTAATATTTTAGCATGAGTTAAAATTTTCAAGGATTTCTACTAGAAACTCTATAGGAACTGCTTTGAAGGATTTTAAAAAAAATATAGGTCTGTGTTTACCCAACTGGTGGTCAAGTAGAGCAAAAATTCATGCAAATGTTAAGAGATGCTGAGGCTGCAACATGTTAGGGAAATATTCTAAATCTATATTTCAACTTTCTATAGTTTTAATCCTTTAGGTTTTCTACAGTTTAGTTCTACAGTTTTAGTGAAAATTTATCTGAAGATCTCTTTATGTTCTTTAACTTAGATTCTTCTACAAACACAGAGAATAGATTTGGATATTCTTAACTTATAAAGAAGTAATTTGTTAAGTTGTATTTTGATTTCAGACTAAACTTTTACCAACTCACATGAGTTCTTCAACTGTGGCAGAACAAAAAACTCACAAGAGATTAAACCAATTAGCTGATCAAAATGCTGATGTTTATTTCCTCACACAACAGTTTGTTCTTCTCCAAAACATGTTCAAAACTGTTTTGTGGGCTGAATTATGCTAGAATCATAAACCCTTTATATACTAGTCTTTATATAAATTTCATTTTCTTTCCTCTTGGCATAGGTTAAATGCATCCAGCATCATCAGTTCTGTTTGATTCTAAAAGAAAGAGGCTCAGAGAAAATGAATTGCCTAGTGTTACCAATTTAGGAATTAGCAAGACTGAATGCTTTCCTCATTATCCTTAGAATACATCATATTTTACCCTCACTGATGCCATTATAAAGGAAGAACAACACTAAAAACTTCATCAATGTTAAAAGAAATTTGAGCATGACATTAGTTGCATAGGACATTTGCATAGGGATAAAAGTAATGGTCTCAATGTAAATGTATTATCACCCTCTCCCCAACCCCCAGATACACTATATCTGAATGTCTATACTTTTCTAAATGTGAGTTTCAATATGCAGGTCATTCTTTAATTATTAATTTCTTCAAAATGGCATGAGAAAACAATGAGCCTCTGAAGTGTCTTAAAGTGTTAAAAGCTACCACTAAACTGTGCTGTTATTCTAATTAGGAGAAAGCTGAAATTTTATATAGTAACATATTGTTTCCTATATTCATATACCCAGAAATAACTGCTTCTGACTCCCTATTTCCAGTTTTTCCACGTGCTGAATGGACCTCAATCAAACATGCCAAGAAGAAGATGCACTGAAACTAACTGTAGCTAATTCAGGCTACTTCTTTATTACAATTAAGATGTCTTGATTTTATTTTTCTTATAATAATAAATATTTAATTTATGTGGATATGTGAATACTAGTGTGAGATTAAGAATGAGATAGTTATGTTGCATAGAAAAGAGGAAGGAGTGGCCTAAATTCATATAAGTAGTTATTGACAGAAATCTGTTTATGTTTACAAAGATGAAAAACAATTGGAATTCCATTTGGTTGTGGATAATGTACTATAGCTGTGAAGCACTTTTAATCTGGCATCTGACATGGACTCGTGTTTTAGGTCTGCTAGTTAACATCTTAATGTAATTAAAAATTATATTGATTATATTGATGTAACTAATGAACCCTCTTATGCCTCTATTGCCATATGTAAAATAAGCATAAGAAGAGCATGTAAATAGGCAAGGGGTTGATACGGGAGTTAAATACATTAATATATTTATAAAAGTCCAAGTAGTGTATTATGCTTTCATTAAATTCCATTTGGCATTATAATGCTGCCTTTAATCTAAAAAGGGTTTAAAAGTTTAATCCTGTAATCAGTCTGTTGTGATATACATTGTAATTCAATTTATAAATCTATTCAAATGTTTAAAAATGCTATTATATCTTTAATATTATCTTTGAATCATTTCTGATTATTTAAATTGATATTGTGAATGCTGGATGCACCTTAACTTGATGGAAAATCAGAACAATGTCACTGAATTTGTCTTCTTGGGTCTATGAAAAATAAGCAAATAGAGCTACTGTTCTGTTTCTTGTTTCTGCTCTGTTACATGGCATTCTTAAGGGGAACTTCATCATCTTACTATCACCTGCAGCCATCTAATTTAACAACGTGTGTACTACCTTCTCTGCCACCTCTCCGTCTTGGACTTCTTCTACGTTTCCACTGGGGTTCCTTGGCTAATCATAGACTGTGGCAGTTTGATATTATTTATGAATCCCCAAGAAAGACAAAAATTATGTTTGTAAACAAGTCTGTTCCTCTGGGTGTGATACTCTTTGTTGTATTAAATTCAAAGATTTTATGTATACTTGGTAAAAAATTAGGGCTTTGACTAGACCATGTCAGTAGGTCAAGTCACTGTTGAGTCACCACCATCTTGGTTGGCTGATATAAATGGGCACTCACACAGGAAGAGAGAGAGTTCCATAGATACCAGAGGAGAGAACTTTATCATTTCAGTCCTGCCTACCATGTGACAGAAAGGAGAAGTCTCAAACAGCTAAAGCTTTGGGGAAAGATGGGCCATTTGCATGATAGCTTACAGCTGACCATGGGCAGACAGCTGAGAATGATATAGGAAACCTGGAGAGACAAGCCCAGAGGGGGATCCCAAATCCGTGCAAAGACCAGCGACCATCTTTCTTCAACACATGGCAACTAACTTCAGTGAGAAAGCAACCTTGAGTGGGACTCTTTAGGGCCTTGTAACTCCAAGTTTTTACCCCAAATATATGCCCTTTATAAAAGCCAACAGATTTCTGATACTTTACATCAACACCCTTTTAGCTGACTAATACAGAGACTTAGTTTCAGGTAGAAAAAAATATTTCCTATAGCAACTGTGTGACCCAGCTCTTTAATTCCCACTTTCTGGCAGGCGTGGAAATATTAATCTTGGTGTCCATTCCTTTTGCCCGCTATGTTGCCATTGTCAAGTCCATGCACTGCATGGTCATCATAAAAAGACAGATGTGTAACAAGCTAATTGTTGTGGCTTAGGGCCTGGGTTTTTGGCACTCTATTGCTCTACTGCTCATGGTCCTCAATTTAACTTTCTGTGACCCTAATCAGATCAACCACTACATGTATGATTTATTTATTTTTAGAATTATTTTAAAGATTTATTTTACTTATTTACCACCACCCCCCATTATTTGCTGTTGCTGTCTGCTCTCTTTGTCCATTTGCTGTGTGCTCACTGTGTCAGCTCATTTTCTCTTTAGGAGGCATCAAGAAGTGAACACAGCACCCCCCATGTAGAAGAGAGGCACCAAATCACCCGAGCTACCCCAACTCCCTGGTTTGCTGTGTCTCTCATTGTCTTTCCTCTTTGTGCCTCTTTTGTTACATCATGTTATTGCATCAGCTCACCATGCCTGCCTGCTGCACCAGCTCACCTTCTCCAGGAGACACCAGGAACTTAATGTGGGACCTCCCATATGGTAGGTTGAAGCCTAATCGTTTGAGCCACATCCACTTCCCTACATGTGTGATTTGAAACATTTTTATAAACTGTCCTGCAAAGATATTCACATCATAACTGCCTTAACTATTGTCAGTTCAAAGATGGTGGTTGAAGTTGTTCTTGTCCATTTTGCTTCTTACGTATGTATACTCTACAATCATTGGGCATGCTTCTCTGCAGGATGAAGCAAAAGTCTCTCAACCTGTCATTCTCATGTAATGGTTGTGGCTCATTTTTTGTGCCATGGGTCTATATTTATATTCTACCTGCTGGTAGTGGGAACAAGGACAAGAAAATCTCTGTTTCTTACACAGTAATTCCCCACATTCTGAGCCCTCTCATCTATACCCTGACAAATGTGGAGTTGAAAATTGCAATGCAAAAATTATGTTCTCAAAAGTCACATTCAGAGTCAAAGTAAATAAGATTATTTTCACTGTGTTTTCTATCCTATGACCCCAGGATAGTTAACAATGATGTGTTAGAGAGTACTACTGTCTTTGGGGTGTTGTTCTAAATGACCCCTGATATTAGATGAAATAAAGACACAAATTACTGTTATTCCTATTACAATCTGCACAACTTTATTTGATGAATGCAAGAAATGTCTTACTTAAGTGGAGGAATATTCTATTTTCATAGATTTGAAGATTAAATATCATTAAGATGTCTATCCTATTCAAATTCACCTATAGATTCAACACAATCCCAATAAAGGTTCCAACAGCATTTTTTACTGAACTGGAAAAGCCAATTATCAAATTTGTTTGTAAAGGTAAGGGGCCCTGAATAGCAGAAAACATCTTTAAAAGGAAAAACAAAATTGGAGGAATCATTTTGCCTGACTTTAAAGCATACTAAAAAGCCACAGTGATCAAAACTACATGGTGTTTC
>JAQZBX010032434.1:0-25854 GCA_029593785.1 Cabassous unicinctus
GATTGTAAAGAATATCACATTACTGTTATTATTTATTAATATATACATGATGTACATATGCAAATATGTATGTATATCTACATATACTTTCATGTACATACATTCAGGTATATTTATTTGACTTGTTCTCACCAAGAAGAGATATTGTTAAATGGATACGAAAGGAATACTGTATTATAAGCAGTACAAATCTGAAGCGTCAAATAGAAATGTCAGAGGGTTAGAGATCTCTGGGTTATCCTAGGGTGGATAGGTGGGTGTGAATCCTAGGGTGCGGGGATTGATATCTTCTGGCCAAAATTTAACCAAAGGAGTTCATCATGCCTTTAATTTCATGCTTTTAATTCCATTACATCAAATAAATTCAAGGCTACATTTTCCACACCTCTTTAATTCATGATCATAGACACTTAAAATCAGCATTAGAAGGGACCTCAGAAATTACCGAGTCTAAACCCTCTCATTTTATGGATAATGGACCTGAGATCCCACTGTACAGGTGATTTGTCCTGTGCTGGGAACACGTTATAAGCTGAAATAAACCATAATCATTTCTTCTGATTATCAATCAGGGCTCTGTCACCAGAGAGAAGCAAATCTTTAGCCACTGTGGTGTGCTTTCAGGAAAATGGAACTTTCCAACCTATTTTCTGGTGAGATTACTGGCTGGCACTTAGCACTTGTTCCTTATGTAGGTTGCCCACCCACAGTTCTCAGTGTGCCAGAGAAAGACCTAGTTCACCTAGTTTATTCCTCCTGTTTCAGCAAAATAATTAATAGCGCCCTCTTTCACTCTCAAAAGTATTCCAGAACCATGAATTATATGACCACACCAATTGATTAGGCCTTGGTATAGGAACCTTTTTGTCCATGTTTCCCAAACAGAGTTGTGTTTATGTCAGCATTGCTCTATGTAAAAGATCTGGAGTGGGAATTTTAAGTTTGTTTATAATTATACTATGCCCTTGAATAACTCTGGTCTTTGAGTTGATACTTTTATGTAAAAATAAATAAATAAATAAAAATTAGCAGGACTCTGGTCCTTTAATATTTTCACAGTATCTAGTTTCTGTTGTCTCCATTCTTTTTTTCTGTCTGTATTTGAATAACATTTTATTTTCTGACAGCATACAGTTCTTTTACTTGTGCTTATATACTTATCACTTTTGTTTTCAGGGCAATGTTGAGATGTATCTGTAGGAGACCTTCACAAGGTCTCTGGGTCCTTTTGCCCAGTGCAGATAATTGAAGTCAACACAAGAATTGAAGTCAAACAAGGGATAGAGCTTTATTACGTTGGTGGACGTCAGGGGACTAATGTCAAAACTACTTCCCCAAAAAGTAAGAGTAGTCACAATATGATCTAAGCCTCCCCTCAATTAGAGGTGGAGTTGGCATCACCATCTGAGAATCCTCAGGATTGGGGAATGAACGATGGACTAGAGTATTCTACTATAGACTTATTGTGATTCTAGCAATGGAAGAGCTTTTATCATTGATGTGGAGGCAGTGGCCACCAGAGGTTCTGTGGGTAGGGAGAGGGAAAAATAGTTGTAGTATAGGGGCATTTTTGGGACATCGGAATTGTCCTGAATGACACTGCAATGACAGATACAAGCCATTATATATCTTGTCATAACTTACAAAATTGTGCAGGACAGAGTGCAAACTACAATGCAAACTGTAATCCACACTTAGTGGCAATGCTCCAATGTTACAATATGTGCATCATATTGTAACAAATGTACCACATTAATGAAGGATATTGTTAATGTGGGAAAGTGTGGGAGGGGGAGGGAGTGGGGCATATAGGAATCCCCTACATTTTCTATATATCATTTATGTAATCTAAGTATCTTTAAAAATTAAAAAAAAAATTTGTTTTAATTAAAAAAAAAAGAGTAGTCACAATATATCGGCCTGTGTTAGGGAGGATTTTGTGTTTGGGGAATAGGAGATGGATAGGTGAGGTGGGTTGGCAGGCAGGTTCGTAACTGCGCATGCTCTAGGGTTCTACATGCTTTAACATACTTTGTTATACTTCACATGTTCAAAAAATGGCATCTAATTCCCACCCAGAGGTGGAGAGTTTACCATGATAATGAGCTAAAGTTCAGCTAAGTTCACCCTACTATTAAACTGAGCCTGCTCCAAAAATGTGAAAGTCCCCTGTTTCCTAAGTAGGGCAGCACTGAGCTGGGGAAAGGAAAAAGAGGGAGGTTAGGGTTTTGCACTAGCTTTCTTTGCAAGAGCTTTTTCTGTGGACGCCTTCCCATGTGTGTTCCCCCAAAATGTATATATCCTCCTATCTTTACTAACTTTTTTACTTGGAATAAGAGTTTTATATGCCAAGGGGAACAGAGAAAAGGTGGACCTATTTTTAGGAGCTTTGATTTGCAATGACAGAAATGTATAATATCCTCTACCTTAAACTATATATATATTCTTCTGTATAGTAAGTAATTGTAATTTCTTGATTGTTATTAAAATCAAATAAATCTGCCTTTTAACAAAGAAGCACATTCTGATCTCGATTCAGAATCATAGAAGGTAAATAACATTAGTGTGTGTTTGATGGTTCGTTTGCTTGAAGTGGTTTTGTTACTTTACATTTGTTTTTCTTTTCTGTTTTTTTTTTCTTTTGTTGTTAGTTGGGTTTGTTTTTCAGTTTGCCTAGTGTTCTTAATCATGGACTGCATGTGCCTTTTGGTAAATGTTTATTCTGATATACTTTCAAGTTTATAGAAGAATTGCAAGAATAGTAAAAGGAACTCCATGTGACCTTTACCCAGGTTAACCACTGGTTTACATATTACCCCATTTTCCTTATCATTATCTCTCTCTTAAATATTTTTTGTGTGTGTGCACTGATTAGTATTTTTTACTTTTATTTTTAAAAGAAGCTTTAGATTAAATCTCTCTCTAAATATCAATACAAATGCTTAATTTTTTCTGAACCATTTGATGGTAAGTTAGAGAAATCATGTGGCTTTACCCCAAAGTATTTCTGTGTGTACTTTAAGAACACACCCGAATAGCCACAGTATAGTTATCAAAAGCAGGAAAATTAGAATTGATACAATACTATTTTCTAATCCAGTCCACATTCAAATTTCATTAACTGTCCCAATAGGTCCTTTATAACTATTTTCCCCCAGTCCAGGATCCAATACAGGATCTGACACTACTTTAATCGTCATATCTCCTTAGAATCTGAAACAGTCCCTCAGCCTTTCTTTGCGTTTCTTAACCTTTACATTTTGGGAGAATACAGGCCAGTTATTTTGATCATATCCCTCTGTATTAGTCAGAGTTCTCTAGGGAAACATAATCAACAGGAGATATATGTCAATAATATGAGATTTTATAAGCGTCTCTCATGCTACCGTGGGGATGCACAAGTCCAGGTTCCGCAGGCAGGCTGCAAACCAGGGGCTCCGATGAAAGTCCAGTGAAGGTCCTTGATGAGTTTCCGGGAGACGCTGCTGTCCAAAGACAAGCTGGGAAATTCTTTCATTTCAGTGTTGAAATCACTTCCCCTTTTAAGGCATTCAACTGATCGAATAAAAGCATCATCCATTGCTGATGCAATCTCCCTGATTGATGCTGATGTAATCAGCCATCCATGCAGTAAACTCACTGGTGTGGAAGTCCATAAATGCTCTTGTATTACAATTAGCCCAGTGCTTGCTGGAACAAACACCTGGACACAATTACCTGGGCGAGTTGACACATTAGCCTAACCATCACACCCTCAATTTGGGTTTCTCTGATATTTCCTCAAAATTAGATTCAGATTATTCACTCTTGACAGGAATATGATAGAAGTCATGCTATCAGGAGGGTATCATATGATGTCAGTTTATCCCATTATTGCTGTTAACATAGATCACATGGTTAAGGTGGAAACTGCCAGCTTTCTCCACTATAAAGTTAATATCATTTTGTAGTTAATTGGTATGGGGTTTTCAGTGTCAGCACTTTGAGACTATGTAAATATATCTTGTTCCTCATCAAATTTTTACCTTCTAGCATTAGCAGCCATTGATGATTTTCTTTGTAAATGTGTTAGTTGACATTCTACTGTAAGGAAGAGCTTTCCCTTTCTTCTTATTCTTTCATTCACTTATTTAAAGAGGACATATGGATTATTTTTTTATTAGAGAAGTTATAGGTTTACAGAAAAATCATGCAAAAATTACAGAATTCTCATATACCCTCCTATTATAACACCTTGCATTAGTGGGGTACATTTGTTACAATTAATGAAAGAATATATTATAATTGTGCTATTAACTATAGTCAATGGTTTACATTAGGGTTCACTGTGTTGTACAGTTTTTACAATTTTTTATTCTAGCAACACATATTCAACCTTTTTAACCATGTTCAAAGATATAATTCAGTGCTGCTACTTTCACAATGCTGTGTTACTATCACTACTATCCACTACCAAAATTTTCCATCACCCCAAATAGAAACTCTGTACAATTTAAGCTTTTATTCCCCATTCCCTATCCCTATCCTAGCCTCTGGTCACCAGTATTCTAGTTTCTTATCTTCCAGTTATAATTCATCCTATTATTTACAGTAAAATTGTCCAAGATTTGAACAGTGAGAATCCCTTCAAGCCGTCCCCTGGGTCCTATGATTATCTGAGCACTTCCTTAATATTCTGAATTAGAGATGCTATCAACTTATTAATGATTTAAGTCCATGAAATATCCTCATAGTAACAACCAGGCAAGTGCTTGCTTGACCAAACTGGACACCATAACTTGGCCTAAATGGCACATGAACTTAACCATCACAGTCTACCTGCCCCGTCAACTTGGGGCAGTCATACACATTTCCTTAAACCATACTTAATCCCTAAATAAAAACAATAACAGTCATATTTTCACCTAACAACACTCAACTGTTCTGTGTACAACTGGAAATACACTATCCCCAAAATAGGGTGCAAGTCCTTGGGTAATATTCACTCTAAAACTTCATGTCATATAACTTAAATACAATGACATGAATGTATGGCATATGATAAAGGGATATGATAGGGAAGAAAACAAAAGATATTTGCTTTATGTATATGTATATATAAAATCACACATAACAAAATAATAAAGAAATATTCATAACCTTTACAGTCCTCATTTCTGTAACTGATCATGTGTTCATAGCTCATATTTAAAACTACCTTCTTCCACTTCCCATTCCATATTCCTTTTACCTTCAGCAAGTACCTCAGCTGGTTGTGGGTTTTTTTGCCTGATGGGGTGATCCAAACTTTCATTCCTGACGTTTCTGGTCCATTGTTAGTTCTGCCTGGTTGGGTTGTTGCAGTTCTCTACTGACTTTCAATCATAGGGCAAGGTAGAACTAAGAGATGCCCTAGGGGATCTCCTGCATTCCAGGAAAACTCTTCCTTACCTCCATTGTGTAGTTGCAGTCCTATTTCCCCTTGATAGCCAGTATCAATCACCCCAGCCAGTACAGTAATTTCCTTCTATACCTGTTGATTAAGAGGCATGAGGAGCCCAAAGTGGCCAGGTGGCCCAGTTCGAGGGAATCATTATTGTAGGTCCTAGTGGAAGCACTCCTCCTTTTGGAACTAAGACCTGCAGACCACAGAGCTTAAGGTTGTACAGAACAGAAGCAAAAATTTTCCTAGTGGACCACTAGGGGTAATAGTGATCAGTGCCACTCCCATTTCCATCCCTTGATTCCTGGACCTGTGAATCCTGGCTATGGGACAAAAAGTATAGAGTGGATGCTCATTTAGAGCATATACAATGTCCTGGAGAACATTGCCCTAGCTCTGCCAGATATTACCACCCAATTGGCACTATAATTGAGTCTTCAAAGGCCATTCCATCATTCTATAAATCCAGCTGCTTCAGGATGATGGGGAATGGGGTAAGACCAGTGAATTCCATGAGCATGGGCCATTCCTGCACTTCATTTGCCAGGAAATGGGTTCCTTGATCAGAAGAATGCTATGTGAAATACCATGATGATGGTTAAGGCATTCTATAAGTTCATGGATGTTACTTTTGGCAGAAGCATTAAATTCAGGCAAGGCAAAACCCTTTCTAGAGTATATGTCTATTCTAGTTAGAACAAAATGCTGCCCTTCCATAATGGAAGTAGTCCAATGTAATCAACCTGCCACCAGGTAGCAGGCTGATCACTTTGGAGAATGGTGCCATATAGGGGACTGAGCATTGGTCTCTGCAGCTGGCAGCTGGGGCACTCAGTAGTGGCTATAGCCAGGTCAGCTTTGGTGAATGGAAATCTACATTGTTGAGCCCATGCATAGCCTCCATCCTTACCACCTTGGCCACTTTGTTCATGAACCTATTGGCAATGACAGGAGTGGCTAGGGAAAGTGGTTGACAAGTACCCACAGAATGAGTGATTTTATCCACTTGATTATTAAAATCTTCCTCTGCTGAAGTCACCCTCTGGTAAGCATTTACATGGGACCCAAAATATCTTCATGTTTTTGCCCACGCAGAAAGGTCTATCCATAACCTCTTCCTCATACTTCTTTGTCACCAATTTTCCAATTATGTTCCTTCCAAGTCCCTGACCATCCAGGCAAATCATTGATGACAGCCTATGAATCAGTTTACAAACAGATCCCTGGCCATTTCTCCTTCTAAGCAAAATGAACAACCAGTTGCACTACTCGAAATTCTGCCCACTGGGAGGATTTCCCATTATCATTGTTCTTCAGGGATGTCGCAGAAAGGGACTGTAGTGCTGCAGCTCTCCACTTTGGGGTGGTAACTGTATATCATGCAAAACTGTCTGTATTTTCTATTTCTCATCAACTAATCATAAGGAACTCCACAAGTGCCATAGCTGTGGTCTGGGAAAGAGAAGGTAATGTGGCAGGAGTGGGGGCCATGGGCATTTGGGCCACGTCCTCATATAATTAATTGTGCTTTCAGGGTCCACTCAAGTCCTATCTCTTATACACCACTTCCATTTTATGAAGGAGTGCTGGTTGTGCCTGCCCAAATTTATGACTCATTAGGTCAGACAATACCCATTTCATGAAGGGCAACTCAGGTTTCATGGTAACTTGGAGGCCTATAGCCCTAAGGAAGGACAATGTAGGTGTATTGCTGGCCTTCCCAGTGAGAATGCAAACTGGTCTGGTGGTCCTTACTAATGGAAATTGAGAAAAAAGCATTTGTCAGATCAATAGCTGCAAACCAGGTAACAGGGGATGTGTTGATTTGCTCAAGCAATGATACCACATCTGGGACAGCAGCTGCAACTGGAGCCAGCACCTGGCTAAGTTTATGATAATTCACTGTCATCCTCTGAGATCCAACTGTTTTCTTCACAGGCCAAATAGGAGAGTTAAATGGGGATGTGGTTGGAATCACCACATCTGCAACCTTCAAGTCCTTGATGGTGGCACTAATCTTGGCAATCCCTCCAGGAATCTGGTATTGCTTTATTACCTTTTTTATTGAAGTGTATCATTCATATATAAACACACATAAACAATAAGCACATAGTAAAAGTTGTGAACTTACAAAACAAAAATGCATAATATGCAGGTCTCCCATACATCTCCCTACCACCAACAACTTGCATTGTTGTGAAACGTGTTACTAATTACATTCCATATCTTACATTTGATGTGTTTCCCCCAACCTACCCTATTATTAACACCCCGTATTAGTATTATATATTTGTTGTAGTTCATGGGAGAACATTCCCCTATTTGTTCTGTTAACCACAGTCCATCATTCACCACAGGATTCACTGTGTTATACAGTCCCATGCCTTGTACAATCCATTCAAAGTGTCCACTCAGTGGCTTTCATTTTCATCGCAGAGTTGAGCTGTCATCACTGCAGTCAATTTTGGAACATTTTCATTACTCCAAAAGGAAAAATCCCTTCCCTTCTTTTAGCCTCCTACTGTTGACCCTTAGAATTGATATAGCCAGTATTGCTGTTGATGTACTATTTTGTTAGGTAGAGTCAGTTCTAGTGGATCCTACTTGGCATTTTCTACCATAATATAGTCCTCATGCCACAAGTCAGGAAACCAAGGTGGAGATTCTGCCAGTTGCTGAGAATGTCTACTCCAGTTATACATTCCGGGACTGGGGATGCACCATAGAATGGGTCCAGGGACACGATGGACCCGCTGTGAGTTGGACATGAGCTAAAACTCCAATCACCTGACCTTCATAAGCCCTTACTCTAACTGGTGGACCACAGTGACATTTTGGACCTCCTGGAATTAATATCATTTCCAAGCCAGCATCTAATAATTTCTGAAATGTCTGATGATTTCCTTTTCCCCAATGCACAGTTACTCCCGTAAAAGGCTGTAGGTCTCTTTGGGGAAGGCTGGGAGGAAGATTAATAGTATTAATTTTTGGCATTGTAGCAGGGTCCTTCCCCAAGGGGACCCGGTCTTCCCCTTCATTCAAGGGACTCTGGCTCTGTGAACTGTCTCAAGCCTGAGACTTTATTAGGGGGTTGGGACTCTCTCAATATATGAGAGTTAGATGTGTTCCATATCTCTGTTAATACTTGGTATTATCAGCTTTTTTCATTTCAGTCATTCTAGTAGGTATGTAATGTTATCTGAATTTGTATTTCCCTGTTGATAAAGGATGTTGAACAATTTTTCATGGGCTTACTGGACATTTATACCTTCTTTACAAAATATCTGTAAAGATATTTGTCTCATACTTAAAGGCTTTTTTTCCCCTTTTTAAATTTATTTTGAGGAATTCTTTATAAATTCTGGGTAAAAGCTCTTTGTCAGATACATGTGCTGTGAATATTTTCTTCTGGACTGTGGCATGTCTGTGAATTTACCTTATGTTGCCTTTTAATGAACTTTTAACTTTGATGAAGTCTAATTTATCGTTTATTTTTCTTTCATGGCTATTGCTTTCTGTGCCCTCTCTAAGGAAACTTCATGTGGCCCCAAGATTGCAAAGATACTCTCCTACATTATCTATATAAAGATTTATAGTTATAGCTTTTATGTTTATGACTGTGATCCATCTCAAATTAATATCGGCATGTGGTGTAAAATATGGGCTGATGTTGGAGATTTTTTGTTTTGCAAATGGATGTAGAATTTTCCAACACAATCTATTAAAGGACTTTTCTGTCCCCAATAAATTGGTGGCTACCTTTATTGAAAATCAGATGACTGTATATTGACATTGTATTCTGAAAACCTGTTTTATTTACATATTAATTTAGAAGATGTTTTTCTAGATTCCTTGGGATTGTCTACGTACATAATCAAGTTATCTTTGATTAAAAAAAGACAGTTTAACTTCTTTCTTTCAAATATTTATGACTTTTATTTCCTTTTATTGTCTTATTGCCCTAGCCAGAATCTCAAGAACAAACCCAGTATAATGTTTAATTATAATGTTTATTTAGTGAGAAAGGGTATCCTTGTCTAAGCTCTTTTGGAGAAAGCATTCAATATTTCACTATAATTTACTATAATTCACATGATATTTTGCTATTAAATATGAAGTAAGATGTAGATTTTTACTTGCCTTTTATTGGCTTAAGGAAGCTCCCTGTGCTGAGAGTATTTATCATGAATAGAAGTTAATATTGTCAAATGATTTTTCTGAATGTATGTTTTTCTGCTTTATTGTGATGAATCACAGTGATTAATTTTCAAATATTGAAACATACTTGCATTTCTGGGACAAACTTTGCTTGCTGGATTTAATTTTCCAATATACTATAGAGGACTTTGTGTTTATGTTTATAACATATGTGTCTGTATATATGCTATAATTTTTTTTTCTTGTAAGGTTTTGGTATCAGAGTTATTTGGCTATTGGGAAAGGGAATCTCCATGTGTTCTGAGTAGCCCTGAATATTACTGCTGGGTATTGCCAGGAATTCACAGCTTTGACTGTCCTTTACTCTGGCCATTTCCAAAGGTGGTATTTGTAGGAAGCAACCTCGAGGAATGACCATTAAAGGGCTAGTACAAAGAGCAGATCTGCTTCCTGCTTGTAAAAGTGGTGGACTATTCAAGCTCAGTATCAGACTTACACATATTTGTGCTCACGTTGCTTGCTGCCTATGGCTAATACAGTCCTTTTTCTCTGATGTGAGCCTCATTTCTTCAGCCAGCATCTATGAAATGGAACCATGCTAATGTACTCACTTGTAAGTATGGTAAAATTAAATCTCAGGCCTCATTAAAAAGTTGGCAAGCATTACCATCCTCTTCTATTTTTTCAAAAATATCTGTAGGATTAGCATTATTTCTTTCCTAAATATTTGATAGACTTCACCATTGAAGCCATCATTTGAGACTCAACTTAATGTGTGGGAAGATTTTGATAATAAATTCTATTCATTATTATAGGGCTCCTCAAATTTTCTATTGCATCAGTTTTGATAGATTGTGTTTTTCAAGGAATTTGTATTTTTGATTTAAATTGTCATATATATTGGCATAAAGTTATTCATAATATTCCATTATTCTATTAATGTCCATATTATTCATAAGAAACATACTTTATTCCTGAATGTAGTAGTTTTGGTTTTCTTTTAATTTTTTTTGTCCTTAGACTAGAGTTTTACCAATTTATTAATCTTCTCATAGAATCAACTATTGGCTTTCTTGATTTCCTCCACTGTTTATTTTATATTTCTTGATTTTCACTGTCTTTTTTATATATTTGGCTTTAAATTGATTTTTCTATTCTAGCTTCTTACAGTAGAAAATTAGAGTAATTTTAAAATGGCTTTCTTTTAGAATTTAAGAGGCTAAAACTAAAATTTTCCTTTACATACTGCTTTTGCACCATCCCATACATTTTCATTGATTGTATTTTCTTTATAATTTTGTTCAAAATAATTTTTCATTTCTTTGTGATTTTTTTCCTTTGGCCCATTCTATATTTAGAAGAGATTTCTTTAATTTCTAAATATTTAGGGCTTTTTTACATATCTTATGTTACCAATTTTTAATGTCTGTTATCAGTAAACACACTCTTTAAAATATCAAGCCTTTAAAATTTATTAAACATGTTTAATTTCCAGCATATGGTTTATCTTGGAGGCTGTAACAAATGACCTTAATAAAAACCTATATTTTGCCATTTGGGAGTACAGAATTCTATAAATGGCAATTAGATCAAGATGGTCATCATTTTATTCTGGTTTTCTATATTCCTGTCTTGTTATCAATCACTAGCAAAGGGGTATTAAAATCTCTATTAGATTTGTGTATTTCTCCCATTAATTCTACTAGTTTTTGCTTTCGATATTTTGAAGTCCTGTTACTAGAGACACACACATTTGTAATAACAATTACTTTCTGATTAATTGACCATTTCATAATTATGAAATATCACTCTTCTTTTCTGGTAGTCCTTGACTTGAATAGACTTGAAATCTATTTTGTCTGATAGGAAATACAGCACCCCAGCTTTCTTTTGACTAGCATTAGCATGGTATATCATTTACCATCATTTAAATTTCAATATTTATCATTTAGTATATGGTAAAGGTGATATCTTAAATCATTAGTGCAAAGATAGAATGGTGCTGGGACAATGGAGCAATGCGTAAGGAAATGCTTTCTAATTATGACTCAAATCCAGATTCATTAAAGGAAAAGATGAATGACTTTGACCAATAAAAATTTTATAAAATTTTTTTGTGCAGCAAAACTGAAACATAAAGATAGTAAAAAGGCAATCTTGAAGAGAATAATTTTTAACACATATCACAAATAAAAGGCTAACATGGCTAACACATTTTTATAACACTTAGAATTTGAGGCAAAAACAAGCCAAAGACATGAAGAATGATAGACAAAAGACAGTCACTGATAATTTTTAAAAGATATAAAAATAGCCCTTAAACATATGGAATGATGTTTGCATTCAGGATAAAAGAAATGCAAATTGAAATGACAATGAGATTTTAAACTAGACTGTCAAAATTAGAAAGCTTGACAGTACATTCATATTGAGGTATTGCATAAGTTAGAAGAAAAATGGCTATAGGAAGACAGGCATTCTCATACATTGCTGGTAGAAATGCGACCCGATAAAACCTTTATTGTGAGAATTTTGGCAACAGCTAAGAAAAATACATATGAGTTCACCTTTTGACCTAGCAATCCCATTTCTAGAAATTGGCCTAGAAGATGTACCTCCAATAATACAAAACTATACAATTTCCTCATGGCCTTGTTTGTAATTGCAAATTATTGGCAACAATCTAAATACCCATACTTAAAAGAATTATTATATATCCACTCAATTGTGTTCTATGCAGCTATAAAAATGAAGGAATCAACCTCAAGAAGCTGGCATTAAATGAATTCCAGGAAATATTATTAGGTGAAAAAAGCAAAGTTCAAAATTATATATATAATGGTATCGTTTGTGCAAACAAACCAGAAATTAATGAGAATGCCTATCTACAGGGTGGGAATGGAGTAGAGGTAATTGTTGGGCAGGAAGAGTAACACTTGTCTAGTTATGCCTTTCTTAGAGTTTTGTATTTTAGAACCATCTTAGTATTTCATTTATTAAAGAAATTAAATTAAATGAATAAGGATGAGAAAAATTCTTAGAAAACAAAAATGAAATGAATGGACCTAACTCAAATTCAAATAAATAACCTAGCCACATGTAGTATATCATCTATTGCTATACAGCAAATTATTACAAATGCAGTACTTTAAAACAACATGCATTTAATAGCTCATAGTTTCTGGTCCAGAATGTTGAACCTTCTTAGCTGGGTCCTCCGCTTCAGAGTCTCTTATGAAGCTGTTATCAAGGTGCTGAAAGACTGACTGGGAAAGAGATTTTTTTCAAGGTCACTGACAGGGGTGTTGGCAGGATTACATTCTTCTGAAATGTGGGCCTGAGGGCCTCAGTTCCTAGACTGGTATTGGCCAGAGGCTGCCCTCAGTTGCTTGCCTCATAGATCTTCCCTACAGGGAAACTTGCATCATCAAAGCCAGACAGGGAGAGAGTCCGCTAGAAATACTGAAATCAAAGTCGTTTGTAATCTAATCATGGAAATTACATCCCCTCACTATTGAGGTATTGTAACGGTTAGGAGAAAGAAGTTACTCCAGGGGAGGGAATTGCACTCCTGCAAGTACCAGGAGGTGGGCATCCCTGGGGGCCATCTCGATAGCTTCTACCACAGGAAGAAGGAAATAAGAGAACCGATTCAAGTAACTTTTGAATCCAGTAATCTGATTTTATGACTTAAGTCTAAAGATGAAAATAAGTTTAAACAACTATTGGACTCTGCTTAGTAAGTTTATGAATTTTCAATTCAGAAAATATTTTCTATATCTTCTGGGATTGAGAAACGGCATAAAAATATTGAGGATAATGAGAGTCAATGAGCTAATTTGTTTTTCATAAATAGAAAAAGGAGTTTAAAAACATTAGAAGGTTGAAAGTTAGAATAAATCAAGTGGTTTTGCACTAGATTTAAAGATATCAATATGAACTAACTCAAGGTTTTTAAGATGACAGGTAGATAGATGGGTAGCTAGATAAACCTAAAAAATAAAACATCAAGAAATACATGGATATAGAGACAGATATAGATGTAGATACAGAGCTATATCAATGTAGATTATTTCCTAGACCTGTCTGCTGAGAAGGCCGAGAAGAAATACATCCCAATAGAACACGCATATCACATCTTGACATCCTCTACTTACCGCAGGACATCCTGACTTTTATGCTTCCTGATATGATGCAATATGATGAATTCATCCTCTTCTATGAAGCGCTCTTGCCAAAAAACATTCAACCTGAATTTAATCAAGCCTTTAGACCTAAAGTCCATTTAAATGAAAAACAGAAGATAAAAAGAACAAGTTAAAAAATATTTCAAAGAAACAGGCAAATCTAGAATATGGGTCATTCTATGAGACAACTGGCACTTTCTTAAAAAAAAAACAAAACATCATGTTCATTAAAAAAAAAAGAGAGAGAGAGAAAGGATGGTCTAGATTAAAAGAGATATAAAAACTACATAGAATTCATAAAAGTTGACTGGGTATTCACCTGAAAAGACAGTTTGAGGATAAATTGAAAAAAAATTGAAAATGGACTGAATATTAGAGATATTCAAGGATTATTTTTAATTTTCTAAGGATAATAATGATATTGTAGTAAGGAATGAGAATTCCTTAGTCTTCGGAGATACATAGTGAAATAGAGGTAAAGTATCACGATATCTGAAAATTTCTTTAAAATGATTCAGCTACACATACAGATAGATATATAGATGTAGATATATAGATCTATATAACAAAGTGTTAATAAGTGTTCAATATAATATTAATCATTGTACTACTTTTTTCTGTATGCTTGAAATTTTTCATAATAAAGAGTTAGAAAATAAATGAATAAAAGCAACCCTACCAATTAAACAAAATAAATGAATGGGCATTCACCAAACATTGGAAAAAGGTTTCAAACATGGAGCACAGTGAATCAAAAAAGCAAAACAAAGGAAATTAGAGAAAGAGAAAAAATATGAAGATCAAACAAATTTTCTCCAAAAATCTACACATAATACCATCCAATAAACAAGAACAGCATGCTATAAACTGGGAGCATTCAGCAAACAACAAGGAACTCTTTGAAATTTAAAAGAAAATAATCAGATTAAGAAATAAATAAATTTCAGTGAGATATGGATCACATCTCAGCGTGAACCAGTGGGGAATGTCACATTACAATTAGACTCTAAATAAATAGCCCTGGGCACATCACATAGTATTCCATTAATAGAGCTAATTATATTCTGGTTTTATTGGATGGATTGGAGGATTTTTTCATTACATTTATAGAGGATATCTTCTAGGTATAGTGTATCACTTAGGTTTCAACTCGGTCACCATATGAAGAATGCTGTCAGACTTGCTTTTGATTTCTTATTCAGCATTTCCAATCTAACATACCTTCCTAGCCTTTCTGCAGATATGAATTATTTGTTGTTGTTGTCATCGTTTGGTTTCTTTAGAACATTATGGAAGAAAGAACTCTTCAGCAACAAGCTCTCAGGATGTCACTATTTCCTCTAAGATCAACAACTCTGTGCACTCAAGCTATTTTTGCACAAAACCTATTGCTGGTCAAGGAAATTAAGGCCAAGTAGGTGTGCTATATAAAATAATGAACAATCAGAATGTCACAGGCACTGACAAATGAGAATGGACACCGGTAAATATCCTGAATAAATATGTGGTGAAACCTGCTGGTTGCTTACTCAATATCCAATCTCTCCTCCATTCTTACTAAAAAGACCCTTCAATTTATTTTTATTGACTATGCATTCAAGGAAAAAAAAAAAAGACACCTACTTCTCAGACTCTCTCCTGCAAAGGCTGACCATATGATATGGTTTTGCCAGTAGCATTAGCCGGAACCTGCTAGGAATCTGGGTAGATTTAGCTCTCCTGTTATAAGTGGTAGCCCTCATAGCTTTCTTATTCTTTGTGCCTGGAATAAAGAAAGGAGGAAAGTGGGAGAAAATGCCACCTTGCAACCATGAAGTAACCATAAGGATGATGAAACAAAAAGAAAAAAGAAGTCAAGGATGTTGATAATTCAGGAGTCACTATACCACCCCTGCACTGCTTATGTCCAGACTTAATTGTTCTATGAAAAAAAATAAATCGCCATAGTTGCATTTCTGTTACATGCAGCTGAATACACTCTCTAACTGACACCAAAACAGAAAGACAGGAAATTCATGACTTTATCAGAAGACAAATTCAAACTTATACCCGAGAGTTACACTTTCACATTTTCTAAGATTCTACAATAGTTTCTGTAAAGCATAAACTTTAAACCTTTCCATGTTATCATGCAAAGAAGTCAGCCTGGACTTTTCTCCATTATGCATCATTTTGGTAATCAGAAATCCTTGAAATATCACTACTTTGTCTAAAATGAAACATTCAGTCCCGGCTCTACTGAGGAAGATTGTTGACTGCCCTTCTGTAAAACAATTCAACTTCCTACATAGTTTGAAAGACATTACCAAGGTGAAATTTGTACAAAATTATTTTCATATCTGGAATCTCTGCAAATGTGTTTCTGTAACTGCCTTGGCCTTTTCTATCCGAGTTGATATGATGCTTTACCCTCTTCTTTTGGGGAGTTTTGAATTCCCAATATGCAGTACTAATCCCTTGCATTAGCACTCAACCTCAGAAGCAAGTTCTAATTTGCATGTGCTGAGGAATTAATCAAAACCATTTATAATCAAGCTGTCACATAAATGTCTACTGAAGCAAACTTCCACATCTAAAGGAGACAGTAATTCCAATCGGCATTTAGGATATGACTCTGGATGCCCTAGTTGAAAGCTAATACATGAATAGAATGCAATGTTTCTCAGCTTTGCTATTCTAAATTCGAATATTTTTTGTAAAGGTGAGTGTGTATCCTTGAAGGACTATAAAGCATATGGGCTTGTACATGTGCATTTGCACACACATAACACACATACACGTTAGCATTTTCCAGTTGCTTCACAAACGAATCCAGTGGAAGAGAAAACTCCAGCTATCAGTACTTAGCAAGTAAGCGAAAAGTCCACCACTTTTAATGCTGGTAGGTTTGGGTCTAATAAATCTTTCAAGTCTATGAGATGAATAATGGAAAGCAGAGCCTATTGTGGCTTAATTACTAGTTCAAATTGAGTCCTAGCCGATAGTAATTAGATCAGAAATGCCAAAGAATCCTTGTTGAGACTTAACAAGTAAACTCTAAACTCTGTCTGCAAGAGATGAACAATTTCAAAATATTGTTTTTTATGAAATGGGTTTCAAGACATCTATAAATTACAAATTCAGTGTTTTCCTGTTGGCTTTGGTAGCTGATTGAAATTATATGCTAAATGTTTGGGCAAGAAGTGATGGTTTGTTTGGCTGCTTAAACTGATCCTCTGTTCCATTAGGAATATAAATATATTTTCCTATACTATAACCATTGCATTCTCATTAAGACACCAAATAATATAGATTAGATTCAAAATCACCTCCTTAGGTTTCTATTTATTTTATTACAGGGGCAGATAAGAATATACCTATAACTGACAAGTTAGCTCACAGGAGTATAAATGTGATTGTCTTAAGATCACGA
This sequence comes from Cabassous unicinctus, assembly GCA_029593785.1. NCBI lineage: Eukaryota > Metazoa > Chordata > Mammalia > Cingulata > Chlamyphoridae > Cabassous > Cabassous unicinctus. The sequence continues at coordinate 17,180 of JAQZBX010032434.1, forward strand.
TATTTATGTTTGACCTTTGGTTAATGATATAACCCGCTTCTATATGGCCCGTCAAGTTCAGGAATCGAATATTTTTGCTTAAACTTTGCACAACTTTGATTGCTTCATGCTAGCAAGGTCCACCTGTTGCTTCACAGCTATCAATTTCAGTGTCACTTTGCTTCAAATCGTGCCTTAATCCAATGCAAGCCAAGCTAGGAATGTCCACAGAGTAGATGGCATGGTATAATGACATTATTCAAGCATTTTTCTTTTAAAACTCCGGGCCCAGGACCTTTTCTGTGCTCTTTTTCTTCTTTATAACCATCAGAAGGATTTAGTTTAGTCTCTGCTTTTCTTATCAGCTGCCCCTTCCCACTCTGTATCTTGCGTCCACTTCAAATTCTTTGCTGAATCTCCAAACAAATGTACAGTTTGCTTATATCTTAAGGGTTTTTCCAGTTATTCATTGTGTGAAATTGGCAGGAATTCAAAATAGCAAAAACAAATTTGCAAACAAAGCTCAGTGGTTGAGCACTTGCTTTGCATGTACGAGATCCCAGATTCAAACCCTGGACCTCCTTTCTTTATATATAAAATAAAAAAAGATGTCAAACCTCCTAAAGTCTTGATCCTTGGTCTAAAATGACTAAATTCTTGGCTGAGATGCCAGCTGAAAGCGAGTAAATCTTCTGTTCTCAACTTTCAGTTTGTAAGGTGAGCTCCTCACTAAATTCTTCCCCACATTCAAACCCAATCAAAGCAGGTAACATGTCCCTTTGCTTCCAGGGAGAATTACGCATTTTTAAAACATGATTAATTTGAAGTGTTTCTGCCCTGGAACAAATGTGGTCTCCACCAGAAATCTAATTTTTATCGTAATTGCCCTCGGGACCTTATTCCTTTGTGCCTTTCATTTTGTCCAATAAAACACAGCTTATGTTGACATGGTTACTTTAATTCTTGGAATTAATTATCTGACAAGAATTATGGAGGAAACTGTCTTTTAAAATGGTTAGCAACCAAAATGGCAACACCAAATGAGCCAGATACACAAAAGCACTAATGTTCTTAGTCCTTTCCAAAACTGCCAAATATTACAAATTTCAAAACTCTGCTGTGGAACTTAAAAGCTCACTTATCATATGATGAATTACAGCCAACATTCTAACTAGCTCAGCTTCTTCTGAAAATGCCATAACATAGCTTTGGTATCTCCCCTTTTCTTCTTTACTTAATTAATTACCTGATATTTAGTTGAAATTCATTCCTTTAAAAACTGATAAGTGAAACTTTTAAAAAGTAGACAATCTTTATCTTATAAAAGCTTTTCCAGAAAAGAAAGGAGGGAGAGATGCCCACCAGTTTATTAGTCTAGTATTGATAGCAAAACTAATCAGATGAGAAAATACTAAAGAAACTACTAGCTAACTAAATTGAAAATATATAAGAATAATAGAGTGATTAAGTAGGGATTATCCCAGGATAATCAAGAATGCAAGAATGGTTTACCGATCAAAACTTTATCTATGTGAGACACCCTAATAGTGGACTAAAGGAGAAAAATAAACTATTATCTCAATAAATGTGGAAAAAGCATTTAATAATATTTTGCAATATTCAATTATAAAAACAAAAGAAAAACTAAGAAAGCTGGGAGCATATGTGATGTCCTTAACTTGATAAAAGAATTCACTCAAGAGGGTCAGCTGGCTCATGCTTAATGAAGAAATTTTAGACTCAACAAGACAAGGATGCCTTTTATTAAGACTTCTGTTCAATATAGAATTGAAGGCCTTGGCCAACGCAAGACAAGGAAATAATTAGCAATGATAAGACTTGGAAAGGTAGAGATAAAACTGTCATTATTTGTAGATGATAAGATCATTTCATAGGAGACCCAAGAGAATGAACAAATTAGTGTATCTAATGAGAGACTTAAGTGCAATTTCTAGATACAAGATAAACTTTAAAAATTAATAGCATTTTCTATACCAGCAGTATCAAAATAATGGGTCTTATAAAGGTTGATACATGAAACATTTAAAAAGCAGATAATCCTTATCTTTAAAAAGCTACCCAACTTATTTTATGAGCCTATTATGACCTCGAAATTTATATATATATAAACTTCAATTATGTACTTTTACCTATAGCATATTGTAGAAGCTAAGAATAAGATTGCCTGGGTTCAAATCCTGGTTCTGTCACTAACTATCTTGGGCAAGTTATGTAATCACTTTCTGCCTCAGTTTTCTTATCTGTAAAATGAGAATAATAATAATACCTACTTAGATTATTTTAAGGATTAAATAAATTAATGCTTGAAGGGCACTTGAATAGTGCATAGCACAAAGTTGATTCCCTGTAAACATTAGCTGTTATTTTATTATATTGATGTATTAATACATTAGGAATTATTTTCCCCCAATAAATTTTTTTAAATAAAACACAAGCATACATAGAAGTCCTAATACTTTCCTCTCTTCCCCAGTTTGGTATACACATTTCCCTTTGGAGTCTGGTGCCTTATGCAGTAAAAACCTCCTAAAAATATAATAGAGAATAAGATGCCACTCAAAACAGTAACACAAACTCCAAAATAACTTGAAATTAAGTTAATGAAGAAAGCACAGTATTTTCTCAGAGAAACTTATAAAATCTTTTAAAGTTAATCAAATTAAGACCTTAATTCACATTATAAATCTATTAATTTTTCCCCCAAATTTATCCATAAATTCAATGCATTTACACTCACAACCTCAGCAGAATTTTGGGGGGAACATGAAACATTGATTCTGAATATAACTTAAAACATTCCTGAAAAGCCAATATGCTCTTGAGAAAGTGGACTGAAAGCAGGAACTCACCTTAGCAGATATTAAGACATATTATAAAACCGCAGTAATAAAGATCATAAATTATTGCTGTAGGAGCACATGGACTAATGGAAGAGAATAGAGAGACTGAACTTACTTAAAGTAAATGTGAACTTTGCATATAAGAATGTTGGCATCCTGATACAGGGCCTAAATGTAAAAATAAATGTTTTTGTCAAATTTCTTTAGGTTATGCAGCATGACAGCTAATCCCCAAATCTCAGTGGCTTATAACAATAAACAGTTTCTTTCTCATGGGTTTATGGTCAGGCAAGAAAACTCACAATCAAATACCCAATGGTCATCAAATGGATAGGCCTGACAATGGAGTGGTGAAGCCTGTTCCTCCTACAGGAAAATATGGCAAGAAGGGAGATAAATAACTTCACTGGGAGGATGCGAGTGGATAATCATTCTATCATAATAAAACTAAAAAGTTAATGGGAAAAAAAAGATATATTTTTATGACATTGGGATGACCTTCGGTTGGAAGAGGAAGTATAAATCATAATGTAAAATACTGATACATTTGGATAAGTCACAATAAAAATTTCTATTCAGGATAGAAAATGCTGATGTATGATAAATTGGGAAATGAAATTAGCATTAGGTAAGGGATTATTTTCTGGAGTATAACAAGGAAGTCTTAGAAATCATTAGATTATAAGCTTCAAGAGAGTAGGAATTTCTCTGCTCTGATCACTATTATCTCCAGTGCCCAGACAAGTGCCAGCAATATTGATACCTTTTATTTCTCCTGTCTCAGGACTTGGTTCACATCTATCCATTCTACAGAACAGATTTATTAGTATCCTATTCCTGCTGTAACAAAGTACCACACATTTAGTGGCTTAAAACAATGCAAATTTATTCTCCAACAGTTCGGGAGGTCAGAAGTCCAGGATCAGTCTCACTGGACGAAAGGAAGGATGTCAGCAGCGCTGGTTCCTCCTGGCGGTCCTAGGATAGAATCCACTTCCTGCCTTGTCCAACCCCTTGCCTACCATCCTTGGCTCCTGTCCCATTCCTCCATCTTCTCAGGAGTCAGGACAGCACTGTCATATCTTTACTGACTCTTCCACTGCCTTCACCTCACCTCCTCTTACTTTGATCCTTCCACTTCCCTCCTGTAAGGACCCTTGTGAGTACACTGGGCCCGTGTGGATAAACCAGATAATCTGCCTATTTAATCACATCTGAAAAGTTCCTTTTGCCATGTAACATATCACATTCACAGGTTCCAGGGAGTAGGATGGGGACCTCTTTGTGACGGGGCCACTCTACCAGGGGTTCTCAACCTTGGCACTATGGACATTCTTGGCTGCAGAATTCTTTGTTGTAGTGGGATGTACTATGCATTTTTTTTAGCAGCATTCCTGCCCTCTGCCCACTAGTTACCACTAGCATCCTCCCAACTGTGACCAGAAGTCACCTGAAGGGCAAAATCAAACCCCAGTTGTGAACCACTGCTCCACGCTCTACTGGTGGTATTTTTAAAGACAAATATAAAATTGTGCCACTATCCTGCATAGAATTCCTTATTCATTCCCCACTTGTTTTAAAAATAATATTCGCACTTTTAAGCATATTTTCATAGTTTCCTAGGGCTACCATAGCAAAGTATCACAAATTGGATAGGTTACAATAACAGAAATTTATTGTCTTACAGTTCTGGGGGCTATAAATCCAAAATCATTGTGTCAACAGGGCAATGCTTCCTGTGAAACCTGTAGAATCCTTCCTTGCCTCTTCCTAGCTTCCTGGCCTCTTCAAACCTAATCTTTGGCATTCCTTGGCTTCTGGCAGCATAACTCCAGGCCTGCCTCCATCTTCACATGGCTGTCTTTCTGTCTGTGTCTGTCTGTGTCTCCTTTCCCCTTTTTATAAGGACACCAGCCATACAGGATTAAGATCCCACCCTAATCCAGTAGGGCTTTTTTTTTTTTTTTTTTTTTAAGGAGGCACCGGGGATCGAACCCAGGACCTCCTACATGGAAAGCAGGCACTCAACCACCTGAGCTACATCCACTCCCCCCAGTATGACTCATTCTAACTCAACTAATTCCATCTGTGACCACTGGATTTCCAAACAAAGTCGCATTCCGAAGGACAGGGGATAGGACTTCAATATAACTTTTTGGGTGACACAATTCAACCCATAACATCCAACATATTTGATTTTTCACAATTTGGCTTTGCTTACTTCTCTTGCCCCATCTGCCCTCTCGTCTTCCCCTGTCCTCCAGATATGTTTGCAGTTCTTCAGAATATGAGGTTCTCTCACATCTCCTGGCTATGCAAATCTACTTTTTTCTCTCCATCTGCCTGGAAAGCCTCTTCCCGTATTCCTCACCTGATGAACTCTTACTTACCCTCCTTCACAAGTTTTGTTGTCTGGGAATCCAGGTCCCTTCCTGTGTGTGCTCAAAGTGATCTAAGAGTTCCATCTATCAGAATACAGGTGTTTGCTTACGTCTTCTCCCTGTACTAGTCTGTGAGCTGTTTATGTCTCTGACCTTTATCTGTACCCACGGATCTAGCACTCTTCCTGGAACATATTAGTTGCCTGATAATTGCCCTGATAATTGTGTTTTTGAACGAAGGACTAAATGGTGGACTTCATGCCTCTACTTGAATACACTCTCCAGCGGCTTTGACTGAGAAAAGATGTTGCCCCAAGATTAACAGAAGATAATTTGCTTTTCCACTTCAAAAGAGAAAAGATATGAATTCTCCCACCCTCTCTCCTGAAAAGGATCCCTCAGCAAGAGATTAATTCATCTATTTTGTGGGTGTTAAATAACTAGTCATTATTTGCTCCCAAAATAAGGCAAACTACTTTTACTTACGTAATATGTTGAATTTTAAAAATAATTTAGAAAAATTCCTTCCACAGGAAAGCTGGCAAAGCAAAGCTAGAATTAAAAGACCACAGTCATAGATTTCACAACTCTGTGAAAAAGCTAGGTGTTTCAGAGCAGTTTCATTTATCACCCAGGAGGGCATGGTTGATTTTGCAATTTAGATCTTGACTTTGCAAGCAGAAAGCTGTTACTTGGGCATTTCCAGCCTTTAAGATGGAACAAAATCATCTGATTTGCAAGGTTCTAACATTTGGTATATGCTTTAGACAATAAAAGTGTCAAAATTGTTTCTGTTGCTATGCATTTCATTACTCTTCTGGTAGTCTAATGCTAAAAGTTTCTCTTAATGTGTAGAAACTGGAGACTCTTTTGTAAATACCACCGAACACACCTGCACATAATGCTCACTAATGATGGTTTCTTTGATTCAGAGCTCAAATTAAGGGGGTGGTGAGACGGGATGAATATCATCTTCCTACTTGTTAAATATATTCAGGAAATTTATGTAAAACACAGAAATTAAAGAAATTTCCCCCATGCTACATTTTTTATCATCCCAGCTATGAATCTGCCCAAAGACCTGTAAGGAGAAGAATAAAAATAAATATGCATTATCCCAAATATGTCAAAACTTATATTCTAAATGAAGGTTTTTTGATAGTCTTTTAAATCTCATCTGAGGCATGGCTACATGCTTTCTTTTCCCCTAAACCACTGTTGTTTAAGTTATTGTTAAAATATTTGGTTGAGGGCCCATGTAACATAATTGATGTTACTGAAAATATCTGGCCGAGATCCTTGCTAACCTGGTTGAATCCCAATTCTGGAACCTTGGGTTGTTGCTAACCTCTCTATGCTTCCGTTTCTTCACTCATAAAATGAAGACGACAATACTAGTACCTATCTCAGGGGTTTATTTTGAAGCTTAAGTGAGTCAATATTTGTAAAACACATAGAACATTGCCTAGCACAGAGAGGCACTAATAAGTATCTGGTATGAATATTAGTGAAAATGGAGACATTTTGAACAAAGGACTTTTCAAAGTGTCATGAACTCAGCATTGTGTAAGAAACTCTGTCCATCTAATATCAGCAAATGTGATCCATCGATTCCTTAAAGAAGAATAAGCAAATAAGGATTCCATGTTGCAACTTGGGTTCCTCTCTGCAGCTTAAATGAAGTTTTGGATTTCAGTCTTCATGTGCAAATATTGTGAATTTGCAGGATTGGGGATCTCTACTTCTGCTCAAAAGTTTCTTTAGCTGCCTGCTATGCCAGGAAAAAGAACTCTAGTTTTCATTAGCCTAGGCTTTCCAGAATGTGGTTCCTAGGACTCATTCTGATGTTATCTACCATATTCCCCTTCCTGACTCTTCTGCTTTAACTGCTGTGGCTCAGATATATCACAAATTTTCCTTTATTACCCTTGCTTGAAGTTCTCTTACTCGACATATCTATTTACCTATGGCCCCTACTCCTTAAAGGACCTGCTTAATTCCTTCCTCCTCTCTGAGCATGTCTCAAACGGTATCTCTTCTGAGTGATCTGTTTCTTCAATGAATTTCTGTAGCATATATCTCTTTTCCACTAAGCATGAGATATCATTTCCTTTTTTACATTTTTACATGCAAGTATGACTGGTTACATTTTAATTTCCTTGTGTGCAAAGACTCCTCTCTGTCACCCTGTAACCTGGCGTCTGGCTTTGTGCCTTGCACACCGCAAGCATTAAATGATTTTATTAGTAGAAATCTTTGCAAGCAAAATCTACAATTTTTTTTTTAGTTCTCACCCATCTCCTTTGGAGATCATAAATGTTCAAAGATGCTGAAAGACATACTCTTTCAACACTTTTCCCACCGGTACTATGTGACTATGAGCTATATGTTAGCTACTTGAGGTTCTGAAGAAGGTGTCCGTTTGTGTTCTGGAAGTTTTAATGTCATCAACACAACCCTGTGTTGTTACTGAAAAGAACTCTGGTCTAGGAATAAGAAAGTTTGGGTTCCATTTTTATATCTTTGCTGGTACCTATATGTGATCATGGAAAATAACAACTGGCCTGATACTTGGTTTCTTTATCTGTCCTTCCAACCAGGCAGGGTTTTGTTCTTGAGTGGATATAAGGAATACAAGAAAAAGAGGAGTGCCATATAAACAAATCCTGGCTTGGGCTTTGCAGGTCACGTCACTGAAACCTCTTAGTGTCTTCAGTGTCAGTGCCCAACTCCTACTCAGTTTTCTGAAGAATGGTAGAACCTAATTTTAATGGAACATCATCTCTGAAGCAAATGTGCACCAGTACACAACATCTAAATAGAAAGAAGTCCTAAATAGAATGATGCTTTTTAAAATGTCCACAAATTCTTTTTTACCTCCTTGCAAGAGGTAAGGCTTAATTCCTGTCCCCTTGAGTGCGGGCTATACTTAGTGACTGACTTGTAATGAACAGGAAAAGGAGTAAATGATGCTGTGTCACTTCAGGAGCTAAGTAATAAAGGGCATCCCAGCTATTTCCTTGCCCTGTCTCTTGGATCACTCACTCTGGAGGTCTGTGAGAAGAGAAACTGCCGCCTGCTGCCAAAAGCTACATGAATGAGCCGTCTTAGCAGAGGACCTTCCCGTCACAATCAAGCCTTTAGATAACTGCAGCCCTGGCCAGCATTTTGACTGTAACCTCCTGACAGACACTGAACCAGAAGCACTCTGGGAAACCGCAGCCAAATTCCCAATCCACAGATACAATGAAGTAACAAATGGGATAATTTGTTACATAGCAATAAAAAGGTCAAAGTGAAAAATGTGCATAGGACTTTCCTCCATCAAAGGGCAGAGATTATGACTGAATTTAGGGAGCAGGATTGTCTCTTCATTATTTAGTGACATGATCTAGAAGAATAAACAAAAATTAAACAAGGGTGTAAAGTACAAATAGTACTGAACCTGTTCCAG